>JAQFJA010000012.1:2036156-2049472 GCA_029874485.1 Naso brachycentron | reverse complement strand
GTCTGGAAATCAAGCTAGCTGTAGCATGAGACTCCTATAGCTGTGCTCGGACTGAAAGCGATCAAGTGACATTCATCGCAAGAAATACCAGCATCGGTCGCTTGATCATAATTGGATCATATTTTAGGTCATTACATCATTTGTGCAACATACACAGCCTGCTCATATTAGCTCAATCAGAGAAGGAGGGACTGGCCACTTTCTGTCATTAATTACAGCCGACATAACCATGTTTGCTGCTCTATCAGCTGTGGAGGTCCTAGACAGGCTGGAAAACATAACAACGTCGTGTCCGGTTAATAAAATCATCCGGAGACAGCTAAGTTGAAGAGGAAGGGGGGCTTGCCATTTTCTATCATGAACTACGGCCAATTTAATCATCTCTGCACAGTATCATTTGTGGAATTCCCAGAAAGGTTGGAAAACTTAACAACGTCGTGTCTGGAGGAGGTGCTTGAGCGTAGCTTGTTGGAAAATCTGTTAAAAATGATGGAAAATGACTCCCATCCCCTCCAGAAAACACTGGATGAATCAAAAAGCCCCATCAGCAGCGGGTTGATCCAACCACGCTGTTCGAAAGAACGACACAGGAGGTCATTCCTGCCAGCCGCAATGAAACCTTACAACTCCTCTGTCTCTGTCAGGTCTGGTCACCCAAGTGGATTTAAGCTGACTTCTGCAACTTTTAACATCTGCTCTCAAACATGCTGCTCTTTGTACCTGGTTTTAGTATTTTAATTGATGTAACAATTGTAAAGATTTTAATATCTGCACTTTTTAACATCTTTTTAACATCTGCTCTTAATCATTCTGCTTGCACATAATTTTTACTTTATTTATTCGTATTTGTTCTGTATTGTCTGTATCATCTTTATTTGTTGTGTATTTATGTGCTGGGCTGCCATGACAATTTTAATTTCCTTCCGGGATTAATAAAGTATATCCATCTATCTGTGTCAATAACATAATCCTGTAGTGTGTAAAGTCATGTTGAAGGAGCTCAGTGGAAGTCATACACAGCAATAGTTGCTTTAACTGCCATTTCTGATTCAATGTCCATTTGGCAAATTCCAGCAACGTTCGTGCCGTCGGAATGTCACTGATGTTGGGAGAATCTCAGCACTGATTGGGTGTGGCCGCACATCACACGATGTTGCCTGAAAAGTTCAGAATTTTCAACTTCTAGTGATGAGGCAATGAAGGGGACGGACACCACATCGCGAGACTCGTATCACATGTATCGCGAGATTCGTGTTCTCCCATGTGAAATGGTGCCGCACCGCTGTTCCGACGACCCGTTGCGACGGCTCATTGCCCTGCCTGCATGTTGTGAGATGCACCAACATTACAGACATCTAATTGCTCACTGCCTCCTCCATTCCTTTCCAGATGAACATGAACGGAGAGAGACGGCTGCTCTTTTAGGCTGTTTGAAAGCCTCCATTTATTAATCCTAACCTTAACCTAACCTCAATTCACACCTTACCTCTAAACTTGGTGCCGCACTGCTGTTCTGCTGGCCCGTTGGTGCATCTCACAACATGTGGGCAGTACAGTGAGTCGTTGGAACAATAGGCTGTCAGAACAACGACCGGGCCCCAGTGAAATTACGTCTAATCGCGTCTTTTCATTGACTTTGTATGTAATCTGTTGCATTCATCACATTCATCCCTTTTGTTATGAATGCACCTTAAGGAAGCAACTCCGTTGCAACCTCCCCTACCTATTTTTGCAGCTGCTCACATTTTATTTCGTTTGTTGTCGTTCTCTCTTTCAAGTCCAGTTTGCACCCAAGATTCCACAAGGAGACAAAATAATTGCAGGGAAAGTTGCAGCGGAGTAAACTGGTCCTTCTCAGCTCGAGTCACACCGCCTGCAACTCAGTTCGTCAAATCACCAGAGGACAGTTTTAGAATGTAAGGCGTGTCACTTGTTTCAACAGCTAATCAGCTTGTAGCAACATCACCTTTACCAGCCAATAAGAACACATGCTCTCTGAAATGACACATGATTGGTCGAAAAGTTCCCATCAGGGTCTGAATACAGAGCCAAGGAGAGGTGCAGAAGTCTAGCGTTCTTTCAGACCACCTGAATTACAATATGCTGAAAGAGTATGATGGAATTTTTGCCCGGTGACAATAAAGAAAAACTGCCTACCTAAACTTTAACCAGGCATATGGTAAAAACACGGACAGCATCTCAGCATGCTGACATATTTTATAATCATATCTAAACACCACGTACAGCTGAGGCTGATGAGAATGTTGATAGTTTTGCAAGCGTTTGGTCGTAACCTGAGGATGATGCTATTTCCAAAATCAGAGGCTCACCAAAGTTATTTAAATTTGTCCAAAGAGGGAATGTTTGCAGATTTATCCCCCAATCCATCCAAGAGTTGCTGAGATATTTCAGTCTGGAGTAAAACACTGGACTGAACGACCAACATTGCCATCCATACGGAGCTGCCATAAATCAATTATTTTCACTTGTTATCCAGCCGCATCTTCACAGATCTGTCTGCTCAGAGTCAGTGATTAAAAAATTGGCAAAATTACCATCAAACCAACCACAATATGCTACAGTAAGGTAAGCGCAGTACACATTATATTTGATCAGCAAATAAGAAATTCAGTGTGTAGCAGCACAGCGGTAGAATTTAGGGATTTAAACGTTGGTTTTGCCGTAGGCAAACATCTTATGCCTTCAGGCAGAATGTAGACATCTGCGGGATCTTAGAAATATCTTTAAAGATGTAAAGATGAAGCAAGTTTTTCCCTAAAGTTTACATATGTGACAGAATCCTGAGACAACGTACACTAGCGCTGACATCACAAAAGCCAGTGGGTGCATTGTGTGATGTCAGCAGCCTCTATTGGGAAGATTATTGCGACTAACCAATGAGAGCGTCCAGATCTGGGCTCGTGTGGTTGGCCTCTAAGGCATCCACCACATGGACATCTCGATCTGCTGTTCCTCCTCCCCTCTCCTTCTCCTCTCCTCTGGCGTCACCACCTCTCCTCTCTCTGTCCTCTCCTGCGTCTCTCTCCCACTCGTCCTCTCCCCCTCTTCTCTCTCGGTCCTCTCCTCCCTCCTCTCCTCTGTCTCTGTCCTCCATGTCCGTTCCATAAAAGCCTGAGGCCTCCAGGGAGGCATCGCCAGCTCCTGGCCCACCGTTCAACTCCTTCTCTGGGTCTGTGGAGTCAGCGTGTCCCCTGTAGCTTCCTGCATCCTGGGGAACTGCCAGATGAACCATACGCTAAAAAACAGAAAGAGATTTGGTCAGAAAATCTGATTGATAAACAAAAGGCTACAAAAGAAATAATGATCACATGACAGCTTCAGAACTTCCAGAACATACTCACCTCCATCTCGTCTTCCACATCGAGGTTGTCATCCACAGCAGCTCGGTTCCTGGCTGTCTCCTGACTGGCAGATGGAGGCGGGTTTAACTGAGACGAGTTAGAGTCCATCTTGGCCTGGGAACGGCTTGTTTCGTGCACCTCCGGCCAGCCCATGTCATGAACCAAATGAGGCTGGGCTCGCACTAACTCTTGGACCAAGTGACGTTTGGTTCTGACCAATTCCTGGATGAAGAGTGGCTGTGCTGCACCTTTGTCCTGGAACAGATGAGCCACCGGAGGATTGAGAGGTATGACACGCTGGGACAAACCCAGCCTGAAGGCATCACAGCTGGCCAGAAGAGCTGCAGGAAAGAGAGGAAAAACATGCTGTATCTGCACCATATCACATTAATACTCTGCTGCTGTGGTGAAACATTCAGTCTGAAATGAAATTTCATTGATCTGCTCGAGGAAAACAAATTGTCAGTGTCGGGATTCAATCGCATAAATAAAAAGCAAACAAATCAATAACATCAAAAACAGGCAATATATGCAGGGTATGAATGAAATAAATAAATAAACACTAAGATGAAACACATAAAAGCAAGCTGCAAACAGAATGAGAATGAGGAAATACAGGAAAGACTACAGATTGATGACAGTGTTTAACCTGATCAAACCTAACTTGACATGGTTTTAATGGATTAATAAATAAGCAAAAAGCTGTATAATTGAATATAATCAATCAACTCATTCAGGAGTTCATCTGCAGCTTCATACACATCCTCTGTTGCAGCGATCATTCATTCACTCACTCTTATCCATTTATACGTCATCCATCCATCACTGACGCTTCTCACTCACTGCAGTCAACCCTCATGTATCCCACAGTGCTCCTCTCTGTCTGGGACCACAGATGGCTGTCTGACCTCAGGGACTGACTGAGCAGATTACCATATCATAGCCAACATGTCTCAAACACGTCTGCAGCATGCTAAGCCCTCCGTCACCACAAAGTCCCGCAGTCTCAGACGACACAGATCCCCCGCCTCCATATTGCTGACTGAATGATTTCCAAAAAGGAAGGAAGTTGTATGTTAAGGAGCTGAGCTGACTTCTACTCGAGAAGTTTTGCTTCAGTTCAATCTTTCAAGTTGAGAACTTCTTAGAAAGTCTATAAAGATTAATTAATGAGCAAGAACAGGGGACAGCACAAAAAGAAGACCCTGAAAGCATTCTCCATGGACCCCTTCCCAAATCCAAGGCTATCAGTTCTCGTATCTTTATGGGTCCTCCTCATATGAAGGCCCCGTATACTCAGTCCTCTTTCCTCACGAGTCCCTGAACAACACTAAAGCTACATCCCTGCTAACACATTTCATGTTAAAACGACCAGAAATGATCTCAATTCAAACAAATAATTCAGAACTAGGGGTGGAAATCGCAGGGTAACCCACGATACGATACCTGATATGTTCTGTTATGTGATGACGATAACAGCAAGAGACATAACTGTCCTGCAATATATCGATTGATATATTGCAGGACAGTTATGTAATGATACATCACAATATCTAACTGGAGAATACAAAATGCATACATCACATACATGAATACAAGCATTTTGTTTGGCCCATTGATGTTGTAACAGCTGAAGTAGGTCCAGACTTTGGATTTGAAAGTGGTTGGTGCATCTCTTAAAGCTGCAGTTGGTAACTTTGAAGTAAACATCAATAACTTTTTTGTGTTCTAATTGGAAAAAAATGTCATAATATCCACAGACAGCTCTTAGTTAGCAGCATGGTCTGAGAGTATGGCAAGATCTCTGTGTTTTCCCATCATGCCTCTGTATTCAGGATTGGTCAAAATCCTGTCGCTCCCGTTCAGTGACGCTCTCTGTATTCTCTGTCCTGATTGGTCTCTCTACGCTGTGCTTCTTAGCAACAGGTGACGTCGGTACGAGCTGATTAGCTCACCGTGCTCTGACTCACCTCTGCCGACAACAGAGAGTCTGCAAGCGACACCCTCAGTCAGCTCGATCTCAAGCTGAGACGGACCAGTTTCCCTGCAACCGTTTCATCTCAGTTCAAACTGGACTTATAAGAGAGAGCGACAACAAACGAAATAAAACTCGAGCAACGGCTGCAGCGGAGTTACTTCCCAACAAGTCTCATGCTACAGCTAACCTCAGCCTGTTAGCTCGTTAGCAAAAGTTTCCAACTGTAGCTTTAATTTTAAATTATTTTCACCACTGTCCGTCATTATCCCGCTGTCAGCTTTCTTCTTCAGCCAAAGATTTTTTGTCTACATTTTCCACATTAATGTCTTAAGCGCCACCACAAGGAATTCAAAAATAGTGACGCTGGTGAGTCAAATTGGTAGGGAAATCTGTTTACAGCCCCTTGTTATTTTAATTAAAATATTGATATTTGGTGGCAGCAATTCAATTATCGTATTTCCAAAGGCAGTATGACAATATGTTGCTGTATTGATATTCTGTCCCACTCATATTTAGCACTATCCAGAGTAACGCACCCGACTGGAAAGACACATCATAATAGTGTAGTTCAGCACATTAAGCAGAGCCTTGGAAATGTTGATAATTTAATAAAACACTGCATTTAAACACAGTGAGCTATAACAGCTTCACAAAAGTGGTGTTTAGTGCAGGACTGGGCTGTTTCAGTTCATCCTGAGGGGAGCATGAATGTGTGTGACAAATTTCATGCCAATCCACGAGCTGATTAGAGTCTCTGCTCTGCATCTCACTGACACAGCAATGTTGCATAATCTCATTTAAAGCGTCTGCATTTTTCATTCGGAGAGCAAACAAGCAAACAGTGGAAAAACTCAGAGATAATAAACAGCGTTAAATAAACAGAGTTAAGAGGGCAAACTTAACTCTCAGTAAACACTTCTGTCATAGTTAAATTTATGCCTCTTTCACATGACATTATACAAGTAGTTTGCCTGCAGTGTCAGGGGCATCATGAGTGTTTTATTCCTGTAAAAGTAGTTCAGTATTTACAATTAAACTGTCAAATGATGAATCAAATCATGTGTAAGCAGCACATTGTCATAATGATGTTTCTCAACTAATAAAGGATTGATTGTCCTAAAAAAGGGTAAAAATGTCCAACTGCTTACAAGTGTAGACTACCTCTAGAGTTACTTCTAAATCAGCAGCTGAGATTAATGCTAACATACCATTTTAGCATGTTAACATTTGGATTGACTGTGCTTAGAATCACCCTTTTGGACTTTTTTTTGTGAGGGTATGAAAATCTTTATTTTTCTTTTGTTTTCCGGTGCGTTGTGTACTTTACAGCCACGCAGGGAACTTGGGCTAGTAATGAGGCTTTTATTCCTATAATTACTTTGTGCCCCTGTCACATCTGAGACACTCAGTAGGAATTAAGCCATTACCACTGGAACTTTGAAAAACTGCAATTATAAAATGGACGAAATTCAATTTCAAATTGAGGCAGTTTTCCATGCCAGCAGTGATTTGTGTCCAGGAGCACTCAAGAGAAAAATGAACATATTAACTTAAGTGAAGTTGTTACCATTAAATTTTGTACAAACATTCATGATCCCAAGAGGATGAATCATACTGATTTTGTTGTTCCTCTAACTTTTCCTGTAGTATCATCATCAGTGCTAAAATTCCATTTGTCTAAAACTTTTTGATTTATGACAAAAAACTAATAACTTACATGTAAAAGGTGGTGAGCATTATGCATCGCCATGTTATCTTAGCAATTCTTAGCATGCTGACATTAGCATTTAGCTTAAACCCTCGCTGTGCAGAGCTGCTAGCATGACCGCAGACTGATTCCACTTTTAGTTTACCTTAAAAAGTGCTTAGTATAAAAACCAGCAGCCTGTAAAATGTCCTGCTTGCTCCACTGCTCAGGTCCAAGGAGACAGAGAAGGAAGGCTGAAGGATGGAGGGATGATCAGAAGGACAGATAAGGGATCTATCACCCAGAGCAGAAGTGCTGTGCTTGTTTTAATTCCTCTCCTTCCCAAAGTCAGCACAGTGCTGATATAAATAATAAATAATAAAATCTGTGTGTGTGTGTGTGTGTTTGCAGTTCTAACAATCCAGAGACTAAAAACAACAAGAGATGATGAAAAACCGAGTAAAATTTTGATGTGTCGAACCTAAACAATGTGTGTGTGTGTGTATGTGTGTGTGTGTGTGTGTGCTAATTATGGGCTACCACTATAGATAAAACATTTTGCTTTGACTCTCTGATTGAACTCAGTGTCTGAGTATTTGGCTGAAGAGCGAGGAGAAGAAAATGTCTCCATCAAGGCTGCATTCAGACCAAATCAGTTGATTTGGCAGAAACACAGATTTCCTCTTTCATTTGAATAAGGCTCGTCCGTTTTGGCTGCGGCGGTCCGAAACGCAGTGACTGCTAGAAAAAAATGCAGCAGGCTGCGGCAAAAAAAGTTGAAACCGGCTCATCGCGGCCCTACGTCACACTGTGGCAGCCAATCACGTAAAGGGGCTGTCTTCCAGCAACTGACAGCCACCCTTGGATTTCGGGGAGGAATAGAATACACAACTTGAAGTCAAGTCAAGTCAAGTCAATTTATTTATATAGCTCCATATCACAACAAATGTTATCTCATGACACTTTACAAATAGAGTAGGTCAAGACCAGACTCTATGTATTTACAGAGACCCAACAGAAACCCCCAGGAGCGAGCACTTGGCGACGGCGGCGAGGAAAAACTCCCCTTTAACGGGAAGAAACCTCGGGCAAAACCTGGCTCTAGGTGGGTGGCCATCTGCCTGGACCGGTTGGGATGAGTGAGAGAGGGAGAGAGAGAGAGAGAGAGAGAGAGAGAGAGAGAGAGAGAGAGAGGGACAGACAGATAAACAGACAGACAGACAGACAGAGAGATGCACAGCAACAGTAGCAGCTGTAATCTAATTAGAATAACACATACGTGGCTAGGTTGACCACTGACTGGTCAATTACAGAGTTCTAAGGTCTGTTCTTTCTGTAAAACAGACCGTTGTACAAAATGCAGATACTCAGAGGCTGGAGGGCACAGTGGAGGGTGGACACAGGCTTAATCTGGGAGACATGGAAAACAGGGTGAACCTTGATAGAGGCCAGGAGGCTTAACCTCACCGCAGACGGGTTGACAATAGCAGCAATCTTGAATGGCCCCAAGAAACCAGGAGAGAGTTTCCTACAATCAGTTCTTTAGGGGACTATTTGTGGAAGACAGCCAGAACAGTAGTTGGGGGCCAGTCTGCAGCAACATTCAGCAAGGTTTTTATTGTTCTCTGGCCTTCTCTTCAGGGCCACCCGGGCCTGTTTCCATATCATCCCGTAGTGATGGAGGTGCAGCTGGACGGACGGAACTGCAATCTCTCCCTCTTGGGAAGGGAATAGTGGTGGTATGTACCCCAAACTCCATTGGGTTACATACCACCACCAGGGGGTGAGACCTGTGGCGGAGCTGGTGAGGGAATTGTGGGTCTAATTCACTCAAGGCAGATGATCTGACCAAGATTTAGAGTTAGAGGCAGTGAAACACCTAAGAGCTGACTCCAGATCTTGATTGGCCCGCTCGGTCTGTCCATTGGTCTGTGGGCGGGAGCCCGATGACAGACTCACTGAAGCCCCCAGGGCTCTGCAGAACTCTCTCCAGACCTGGGACGTGAACTGGGGCCCCCTGTCAGAGACGATGTCAACAGGTATGCCATGCAAGTGGAATACATGAAATACCAGCAAATTAGCAGTTTCTCTGGCAGAGGGAAGTTTAGGAAAAGCCACAAAATGAACAAATTTAGAGAACCTGTCAGCAACGGTAAGTAGGACTGTTACTTTGTGATGGAGGCAAACCTGTGACAAAGTCCAGGGCGATGTGAGACCTGGACTTTGTCACCCAGGAACTGGCAGGGGTTGCAGCAGGCCAGCAGGATGCTGATGCCGCGTCTTACCATGGGCACAGATCTGACAAGTGGCAACATATTCTTGGGTGTCACGGTCCATCTGAGGCCACCAGAAATGTCTTTTAATGAGATCCAGGGTTTGGGGTGCTCCAGGATGGCAGGCGAAACAGGATGTGTGAGCCCAATCCAACACTTGAGCTTTCACTGCTTCAGGAACAACAACTGGGGAGGTCCACCACCAGGATCGGGTTGCTGATGCTGGCTTCATGAACTACAGACTCCACTTCCCATGTGAAGGTGGCCATCACACGAGAAGCTGGCAGGATGGTGTTGGGGAAAGTGGGAGCCTCCTCCTGGCAATGTTGGTGGGACAGCACAGCAGGCTTGATGTTCCATGAGCCAGGATGATACAGGAGGGTAAACTGGAATCTGCTGAAGAACAGTGCCCACCTGGCTTGTCGGGAATTCAGCCACTTTGCAGTCTGAATGTAAGCCAGGTTCTTGTGGTCTGTCCAGACCACAAACGGGTGCATAGCACCTTCCAGCCAGTGCCTTCTATCCTCCAGAGCTAATTTCACCACCAGCCACCGGCCACTCTGCAACAGTGTTGATCTCCTCGGGATCCAGCCTCACATGCCTTTTCTGTATTATGTAGCCCAAAAAAAAGACACAGAGGATAAGTGAAAGTCGCATTTCTTTGCCTTGACATGTAATCTGTTTTCTAACAGGTGTTGCGGTACTTGCCGAACACGACTCATGTGTTCTTGGGGAGTCTTGGAGAAGATAAGAATATCATCAAGGTACACAAAAACAAAACGATTCTGGAAATCCCGAAGAACGTCACTGACTAAGGCTTGGAAAACTGCTGGGGCGTTTGCCAGACAAAAACGCATGAGCAGGTACTCAAAGTTGACAAGATGTGTATTAAAAGATGTGAACTAGGCGGTAGGCATTCCTGAGATCCAGTGAAGATGGCAGCGTCTTGCAAGGGTTCAAAAGCAGATGTGATTAACGGCGGGGGGTATTTGTTCCTGACAGTGATATTATTAAGGCCACAAGAGTCAATTCAAGGGCATAGTGTCTTGTCCCTCTTGTCCACAAAGAAAAACCCAGCCCCCACAGGTGAGGATGATGCATGAATGATACCTGCTGCCAGTGACTCACGGATGTAGGTTTCCAATGCCTCCCTCTCTGGGTGTGACAGGTTGTACAGACGACTGATGGGGAGCAGTGCCCCAGGGAGAAGGTCGATGGCACAGTCGTATGGTCTGTGTAGGGGCAGGGATACTGCCAAGTCTTTGCTGAACACCTTTACCTGGTATACACCTGGTAGACAGCAGGTACGGATGACAGGTCTGGAGGCCTAGCCATGTCCTGCGGGGGTGAGTCACTGGCAGGGGAGAAAGCAGACTGCAAACAGGAAGACAAACAATAGGTGCTCCAAGCGACGATCTTCCCAACTGACCAATCTATGTGGGGGTTATGCTGCTTCAACCACAGGTGACCAAGGACCAGAGGGGTGGGTGATGAAATTACACAAAGCTGAATCTTCTCAGAATGATTACCAGACAAAATCAACGTGACAGGGGGAGTCTGATGTGTGACAGAGGCTAGGAATTTACCATTGAGGGCCTTAGCACTTAGTGGGGTTTCAAGTGGCCCTAAAGCCAGGCAACAGTAAAGGCAATCTGCGGTCTGGATTCTCCTCAGCCATTCCTCTGCTGAGGCCTTGACCCTACCCAGCTGCATGGGCTCTTCGGGAGTTGTAGGAGCGTCGAGTTTGCGCATACATGGGATTTCAGAACTGTCTGAAGTGGTCTGGGCAAGATGGGTTGGAGAGAGATGAGAAGCCGCTAGTAAGTTGGCCCTAGCGCATTCCCAACATCATCCTGTCATCCAATCTGATGGGAAGAGAAACCAGAGACTTTAAATCGGCAGGTATGTCACAGGTTGCAAGTTCGTCCTTTAACTGGTCATTCAGGCTCTACAGAAACACCCCACATAATGCCTCCTCACTCCAGTGTGAATCTGCCGCTAATGTCCAGAAATCTACAGAAAAGTCAGAAACACTCCTTCCCCCCCTATTTCAAGTTTAGGAGCCTGCCATAGGCATCTCCAGTGTAGTTGGGGTGATCAAAAACTGACTTAATAATCGTAACAAAATCCTCAAATGAAACATTGTCCAGAGGATTAGCTGACTGATATGCCTCCACCCAGGCTAGTGCTTTGCCCTGTAATAGTCCCAGCACATACCTGATCTTCATGATGTCAATAGCAAACGTTAATGGTCGCTGATTAAAAACCATGTGACAGTGTAGCAAGAACCCCCTGTACTGGCTGAGGTCACCTGTGAACAGTGCTGGGTCCGTGGCATATGACATCACAGCAGTCAACTCTGGCTGGGGCTGAGCAGCAAGAAGTGAGGATAGTTGTGCATGCTGTTCTAATAATTGTGTCACCTGTTTTAACAGAGCCTGGTTCTGTTCGGCTAACGTTGCCGGTGTTTGTCCGTGTTGTCCCAGCAGGTTTCCTTGTATGGTGAATGCACACTGCAGGTTGCTAATTTCTGAATCTGAGCTCGCTGGATCCATGTTGGTCAAACCGCTCTGTCATGATTAACCAGGACAGATGGGACCCAAATGCAGAGACTCAGAGACAGAGGCAAATGATTAGTGAAAAACAAGATTTAATGATCCTTCAGTCTTCAGAAAAACAGAAAAACAATTTCCAGGGCTCTGAGTTGGGCAGGCAGAATTAACTAACAGTCATTAACTGAGGAGCAGAAATAGGTTTCCTCTTCAATCCACAGACGAGGACATCAAAGGTGAACAGAGCAAATGAATCAGAGAAGGCAAAAACACTCTTAGGGTGAGGCAGGCGACTTACGGCAGGCTAAAGGATCACAAGGAGCAACAGATGGTTTGACGAATTGGTGATCTGGCCAGGTCTTTCAAGCTGCAGGCAGGTGAGGTCTGATTAGTGTGGCTGATTAGCTGATAGGTGGCAGCTGTGGAGGTGAGGCAGAGATGACAATCAGTGGAGAGCCAACCAGCCCTGCCCTGAGGAAAAACACAGACTTACAGTCAGGGAGCGACATACATGACACACAGAGGGCAGGAGAAAAAAAAAAACATGACACACTAGGAGGTGAGGACGGAGACTGTGGAAACCTAACAGTTGCTATGAATAACAGACCGTTGTTAGGGACGCTGTTGGGACCCAGCTCATCCACGGGCTACAGAGATTCACATCCTGTCATATCAATCCGCAGAAAGAAGTCCGGTGTTTGTGTGTCTATCATCTGTTCACTGTGCTTTTTGAAAAGGTGAAGCAACAAGCTGAGGATGTAATGTTTTCAATGTGTGGCAAGAGGGGGGTAGAGTTTAATGAATTGATTGGGCTTAAGATAATTTTAGTTGCACGACAACGCCACCTGGGGGAATTTCGCCCCCAGGAAATTAGTTCAGGACGCAGGTCCGAATGCACTCACACAGACGTGATTTTTAAATATAAAAATATAATTTTTATTTATACTCAGTTATTTTAAAAAAAGACAATTTAAACAATTCAGTATACAACACTTAGCTTTTCCAATGCTGCAACACAACCACAGGCACTGAACAACCAACGCTCTATCATATGAGTGGTGGACCCAAAGAAAAGGAATAAAGCAACCAAAGCAAAATATTTAACAAGGGAACAAGGCAATCAAAACAAAATATTTAAACACAAAAAGAAACAAATCAAAGTAAAGTATTTATCAAATAGAGCAATCAAAGTAAAATATTTAAACACAAGAGAAACAAAGCAAATAATTTAGTATACACTCAAAAGAATAAACATGCAAAACCCAATCAAAATAATGAAAGGGAAATTAATCAAAACCGCCAACTACATATGACTGCTACCGACAATGGATCACGTGTTCAAGCAGTGACCGTGCAAACCAGCAGATTTATAGCGTGTCACTGAAGGTAATCATAAAAGAGACAGGGGAGTAAAGCAGAGACCCGTGGCGGTTTCACAGCCACGACCAGAGGTGAGTGGACTTC
>JAQFJA010000012.1:2019208-2033312 GCA_029874485.1 Naso brachycentron | reverse complement strand
TTTTGAGTTTTTCTATTTTCTGCTATTTTATGCATCTACTCCACTACATTCAAAGGCAAATTTGTAGTTTGTACTCCACTATATTAACTTTACAGCTTAAGTTACCAAAATAACTTCAGTTATTACTAAAATTAAAGTGAAGTAAACATAACTGAATCAATATTTATAATCCAGTAATGAAGGCAAAGTAGGACTAAAGCCTCAACATTTTTAAAACACACTTAGCATTAAATACATAAAGAAATCTTCATTTAATACTGGATCACCAAATGTGTACCTTTGAAGTGATTCAGGGATTTGATGTGCTATGATAAAATTATTGATCAACATTTTAAAGCCTGTGTTCAGACCCTTGAACATTCCAGTGTAAAAATATTCAGTTCTGCACTCAATGGCTGTATTAGTGTTTTTGATGCATTAATGGATCCGCAGCATTTTAATGTTGTAGCCTGAAGTGGGAATAATTTGGACTGTTAAATAAAATCATGTTTGATTTGAAACGCATCATATTTGAGCTGTAGGCAACATGTTTAAAAATCTCAACCTGCAAATAAAATTAACATCAGAAATGTAGTGAGTGAAAGTCAAGAGCATAAAATTGGACATATTTGGAACTCAAAAATGGAGGCTACTTAATTAAATGTACTTACTTATGCCATCAATTAAAGGCTTGTGTTTTTAAACCTACCAATCTTGAGCCAATCAGATTTTCAAAAATACAGAAGACAGTTGTATTAAAACACGTTAAAATTCACCAAAAGGAACTTTTTTTTCTTCCAGAGTTGATAAGATGGTTAAACTCCTAATACAACTCCTGCATTAATGTTTTTTATGTAGAAAAGTATGTTGAATTTAAGGTAGAGACTTCACACAGTCAGGAAATTGACACTGCAGGCTGCCAACAGCTTGTAGAAAATTGAGCGCTTCAGCACTGCAGAGTTCAATTTGATCAGAGCACATTAAGGAAGCAGCCTGAGGGAGACAAGGAGGACAAACGACATGTTTAACAAATACAAGTTTAATATTAAACAGACCTACAATCCAACATCAAGTGAAATCCAACAGTAGAACAACAAATACTTTATTTTAACCTCTATGTTCTTTGTGTGGTTTTTTTATTATCTGACATGGAGTTTGGAGGCTTCGGTTCCAGGTGCTTTCACTTCACATGAGACCAAACAAACCAAAAGCTGGAAATACAAAAATCTGAGCCAGTGAGTCTGTCAGACATCCTGGTAACAGATGATTAACAAAGTGAAACAATAACAGACATAAACATGTACATTTATTTACAATCAGCCCCGACTGAGACAGAAAATACAGCCGACAGCAGGAACATGTCTGAAAGGTCTCCGGAATTAGATTCTGTTATTTTTTTTTTTAATGGTAAAGCAGCGCCTCCTTTTAATTTAATTCAATATTTTTGCAGTTAATGTGCTTTCAGAGGGGATACTTTACAAACATGACATCAAACTTTTTATTTCATTTGTGGTGACGCGGCGAAACGTGAATCGATCATCAGTTGCTTCCATTCACTGCAGATTGCCAAAATAATCCCCGAAACACTTTGTGATCTGTGACTCTTTCACCATGTTGTGACGGATCTTCCATCTCTTTCTCTGCTACTTTAAGATTCCAGTCTTTCAACACATTTAAACACTCCAACAACAACAACAACATGTTTGTGGAGTTTCTCTGCCGTGTGTTCATCCTCTTCTGTCTCCAGCAGAAAGATTTCATAAAAAGTCAGTTCAAACCTGAAGGCAGCAACGTCTCACCATCGACACGATGATAAATGCCAAGTACTTTTTTCCGCAACGACCTATTTTGGTCCATGAAATCGAGTTCATGAAGCACTGTTTGAAGGAGAGGAGGAGGAGGAGGGGAGACGGGTGTAAGCTTCTCAGAACTGCTGCAGGATCAGTTTCTTCTTCCCGTCGTGGCTGAACTTGTTGGTGCGGAAAAGGTCACTGTCGTAGAAGGCCGTCAGGTTGTGGATGTTTATCTGTCTCGCCTGGAGAAAGAGGAGGAGGAGGAGGGGAGAAAGGGAGGGTGAAGGTGAGGGAGGAGAGGGGAAACAGGAGGCAATTAGAATTTGGATTTATTTCCCATTGATTAGCAGAAGCAAAATCTTTGTTTTCAAGTTACAGATAAGTCAAGTTTGGCTGCGAAGACGTCAAACATACTGATGCTTAGCTTGTAGCACATTAGCACAACAAGAAGAGCATGTTAACCAGGGAAGGCCTGAGATCTTCACAGCTTCTGCTGCAGTCATAATCAACATTAAAATTAATATTCAAATGCTGAATTTTTGATTTGCTTATTCGTTTTTAGAAAGGAATGAGATGTGTCAGCTGGTTTGGATAAAAAGGGGAAAAAATGATAGAGCGAAAACTGTAGCTCCTCCTCCTGATAAAAGCTCCACCCTCGCAGCACGACAGCAGCTGCTCAACACTTGCTCGCCCCGTCAAGTTGATGTTTGAGACTCAGGAGGTGGGGATGGGAACGTTACCTTATCATGCAGGTCTTTCTCTGGAATCTCGATGGTGTCGTTCTGGACTCCGTATCGGTTCCTCTGGTAGGTGACCTGCTCGGCCACCAGCTGCTTGAGGATGAAGAGCAGCAGCTCGTTGTTGTCCCTGCGGAAGGCCAGGTAGCGGGCAAACGTCTGGACAGAAACACGGACAACACTGGCTTTACAGAACATCAACTCAGACAGCGGACGTTTGGCTTTCACTTTGATCGCGTGTAAATAGTCACACACCTTCCTCATGCTTCTCATGACGCTGAACTTCTGTGTGTCGATGAAGCTCTCCAGCATGACCCTGATGGCCATGTTGACGTCGTCCTCCAGCACGTAGTCCCTCAGGTGCATCTTGGCGTGAGCCTCGGCCATGCGGATCATGGACTCGATGTGACGGACTGTGATGGGGATGCTGCCTGTGGCCTGTTAGTGACACCACACCAACATTACATCCAAACTACCACTCAAAGCAGAAGCAGGACACTTTTTACTCTAAAAGTTATTTTAATAAACTCACTCAAATTACTCGATTTACACTTTAGTTTTTACACCATGTTTCTTTTTGTAGATTTACGTATTTATGAACTTTCTGGTGATTTTTGAACTGGTGTCAGTGAGCGGTTCAGTGGGCTCACCATCGACTCTTTGCGGAGGTCACTGTAGATGCGAGCCACCTTGTCCTGATCCATCTGGTTCAGTTTGGGATGAACCTGCAGAAACAGGAAGAAAAACAACAATGCAGTAAGACTGAGCTTACTGTCGTCTTTCCTTATTTAGATTTTCACGATGCGTAAAAAAAACGTTTGGAATCACAAAATTGGGCAATTAAAATGGAATCAACTGTTGAATGCGGAATATTGCTGAATTTGCCATAATTTGAGTGAAATTCCTGTTTAGTGAGAAAGCGGAATGTTTTGTTGGGAGACAGTTTTCCAGGGAGGGACCTTATGCGTGTGGGACCAGCCCTGCTTCACTTCACAACAACGCAGAAGTGGCCGTCTGAGCCAAACAAGCCATCTAAAAAGCTACAAAATTCTAAATTAACTTCTAAAATCAGAGCACAGCAATACCCAAACGAATTTCATGGGTGAGGCGATCAGCTGTTTTGTGAACTCTGTCAGCACTGTTGACTGGACCTGTAAAAATACGTGCAATGACCACTTAGCTTCTAAAAGCTGATGTGGAGATGAAAGAAAAACAGCATGCTAGCAGGAGCACGCCTCTTCAAACTACCTTTACAGCTACAAGCAGATCTAAGAGAAGAATGTGTCCCGGACTTTAAGTGTACTGAGTCGGACATCCCCTTAGA
Organism: Naso brachycentron; assembly: GCA_029874485.1. Taxonomy (NCBI): domain Eukaryota; kingdom Metazoa; phylum Chordata; class Actinopteri; order Acanthuriformes; family Acanthuridae; genus Naso; species Naso brachycentron. The sequence continues at coordinate 2,029,479 of JAQFJA010000012.1, read as the reverse complement.
AACAGCTTTAAAAAAAAAAGTGGTCTCTGTCAAACTGCAAAACTGAGTTGCATCAATACATTTAGTATTACAACTTATTATGTTGTGGGCATTTATTCATTCACTTTATTCGACATGTTCTGCTGGTAAATTAAGCGTATAAAGTTACAAAAACTGAATTTACAAATATTAAAATGGAAAAAATGAATTTAGACACAAAAAACAACAACAATGGAATTTGAAAAAAAAACAAAAAACAACGGGCTCTACTCATTGTTCTGAACCAAATAAATGCACAACTATTCCTCATCGTAATTGAGCTAAGAAGTTGTCATTTTTTTAAGTCCCAAATTGCAGATTTTACATTTTTAAAACCATGAAGATCACAACATTGTGATTACACATTAACACACTCGCAAATGACAAATATAAAACAGTGTGACTGAACGTTTGACCTAAACGTGTGCTCGTACCCGCTCTTTGGCGTAGATGATGTATTTCCTCAAGAGCTCCTGGGGAATTGGCGGCACATCAGACGTGTTGGGCAGAACCATTTCCTCCAAGGCCACGCCCCCCTCTCTGTTGGTAGGGTGATGTTTGATGTGGGAGCCAACCACGAAGCGCGCCAACATCTCATCCTAAAAATGATCCAATCACAGGCCAGAGAAGAGAGCAGCGAGCGCCAGATTAAATTTTTAATTCAGATTAAATTAAGTCTGACTGGATTTCGGCGAACCCATCAAGGATGCAGAAGTTTAATATTATTCAGTTAAAAATGAAAATACTGTTCAACACTACAGAATGACAAGACTGATAAACTTTATCACCAGATTATAATTATGTCCATTTTCCTATTTATTTTGAAACAAAGACATACAAAGCAACAACAAAAAACAAACGGCAGCAGACTTAATTCAACATTAACTGATCATGAAGGTACATTTAAGTTTTCAATTTATGTTTTCAACCTGCTATTCCAAACACAGTGTGTGTGTGTGTGTGTGTGTGTGTGTGTGTACCTGAACGGGGTCGACGGTGTCTCTGACAACACACAGCACATCAAAACGTGACACAATCGGCTCTGTCAGGTCCACGTTCTCTGCAAAGGTTAGGGAGGGGTCGTACCTGCCGCCTGAGAGGAAACAAGCACAGAGCAATGAAGCACTGAAAACACACACACACACACACACACACATGGCATGAGACACCCAAGGAAGCAACTCCACTGCACCCTCACCTCCCTGTTTTTTCTCCGGTTGGCGTTTATTTCATTTGTTGTTTACACCAAAGATTCACAACAAGATCAAACAGTTGCTGGGAAAGTTGCAGTGGAGTAAATTGATTAGTCTCAGCTCGACTCAAGCCGGCTGATGGTGTTGCCTGCAACTCAGCTTTTCAAGTCGCCAGAGGCAAGTTTAGGAACATAAGGCACATCACTTGTTTCAGAAGCCAATCAGCTCGTAGCGACGTCACCTGTTGCTAAGATGCACAGCATAAAGCAGCTGGTAGGAACACGTGCTCTCTACATTGACCCGTGACCCACCAAACAAATGCCCGTTGTGGTCTGAAACAGAGCTATGTTGAGGTGTAGAACCCTAGTGTTCATTCTGAATTACAATAAGCTTAAGGTTATTATGGGATTTATGCCTGGTGACACCAAAAATGAACCGCTTACTCCAGCTTTAATACGGCAATTCTCTGTTGAGCTGACAACCTACCATTCAGATATAGGAGCTTTTCAACTGCACTTGAATGCACCATACTGTTTTTTTCAGCTCTGTGTAAAGCTGCCAAGTTGCCATATCATACAAAGACAAAGTCACTGATGTTTACTGGGAACCCTAAACGTGTTATTAGTCTCTAAAGGTTCACTTGCAGAACATTCTGAAAGGCAGAACATGGAAAAACAATGATATGATCCTGATGAACAGGTTCAGATTTTCAGTTTTCACACTGTGTTACTGACCGATGGGGTTGGAGGCTGCGATGACGGTGCACCTGGCCTGCAGCGAGGTGACGATGCCGGCCTTGGAGATGGAGATACTCTGCTGCTCCATGGCCTCATGGATGCTCGTCCTGTCAGCATCATTCATCTGGGGGACAGAGTGCCGTCACATCTTAATTATATTACACTATAACAAGCGCAAATCCTGCGATAAGCAGCAAAAAATGTTGGGACGCAAAATACTGTCCTTGATGGAATGTTAAATTCTGTCGCTACTATATATTTAAAAAGAAATAAAGTAAAAAAAATCAAAAAACAAAAATCACTGTCTGCAATGGTGCCTCCCACAAGAGTCAATGACAAACGGCTGATGAGTTATGTAGGGGGTGGGGCTAAAGCGTAGGGGCAGGGCAAGCCATGACCAATGTGTGTGTGTGTGTTTCTACAAAGTCGACCATGTTACAGAAATTGGTCAAAGAAGTTAGACATCTTTCTGTTACAGGCCACTCCCACTGCCACGCCCCCTTTTGTCATTTGGTTCATCAGCTGTCCTGTGGCCCACGACCAACCTTTCCGCTACATCTTGTGCAAGTCTGCAACACTATTTGGAAGCTATTCATGTTTTTGCAATAGGCCACCCTTATTCCCACGCCTCCTTTTAGCTAATTGGCATCAACACAACACCGACAGAGTGACCAATAGAGCTGCTGGTCAGAGCTAAGAGGTGCTGTCTGAACAGAGCGGTTATTTAGAAGCATGACAGTGAAAGAGTGTTTTGTTTCATCCAATCGTGTCTCACTCACCTTATCAAACTCGTCGATCAGACAGACGCCACGGTCGGCGAGCACGAGCGCTCCTGCCTCCAGAGTCCACTCACGGCTGACCGGGTGTCTCTGGACGTATGCGGTCAAACCGACAGCAGAGGCGCCCTGACCTGTGGTGAACACGGCGCGGCTCGCCACCTTTTCCACGTACCTGCAGAGAAAAATTCAACAAGACTTCACATTTAGAGACTTTCTGCTCAAATATGCTTTTATTAGGTTTTCTTTTTTTTTTTTAACAAGTTTACTTTTATAAAGAATATTTTTACTAGCTAAAATTTTCATAATTGTCGAAACACCATTCTTATCTTTATCCTCAAAGTCTTTATAGGTCATGTGTAACTTTTGATGTTGTTTTTAAGCATTTCTGTATTCATACTTGAGGAACTGGGACTTGGCGGTTCCCGGGTCTCCACACAGCAGCACGTTGATGTCTCCACGCACTTTATGTTTCCCACCTGTGAGTGAGCACACAGCTGATGAGTAACAGAACAAGTGGGATGTTGTTACTTCAGGCTGGCTCTTCACTCGTCTAACCTACCTGGATTTTTGGGTTCTCCTCCAAACAGCGACAGGGCCAGAGCTCGCTTGATGTCCTCATGACCGTAGATGGACGGCGCCATGCTGGCAAAGATCTACAGACACGACAGAGAGCGAGTTCAGAAACATCTGCACTTCTGGAATTTTTACACTGCGGCGAAAAATGACACAAAGCAGCTGTGACTGTTAGAAAAGAAACTTAACAAACATTTTGTCCAAATCTGAATGTGAGCTTTGCAGGGTTACACAGACTGAAAAGATGAGCCATGAGGGAGCCATGGCAACGGTTCATCTCGGCTGCCTTTTGACCAATAAAATCTTTTTTTTTTTTTTTTATTCTAATTTCAGATATTTTGGAGAGAAAACAAACTTTAATCCTGGGGGATGTGTTTGCTGTACCGACTTAAGTGATCTAACATGTCTTACGAAGCTGACCCGGTTTCTACAACAACAAATTGTCTGCAGTTTGAGCACCTGGGGACACATGACCCCTAAGGCTGACTGTCAGGTTACATGTGACTCCTCACCCTCTCTCCGATGCGTTCGTCTTTGGACAGGGCGACGATGGCCTTGATGTCTTCGTCGGTCAGCTCGGCCACCGCAACGCCCTCATCTCTGCGGGTGATGTGATTGGCCAGGATCACTGTGGCAAACACTGGGAAGCCATTAGCTGTGTTCAGAGAGCCATCGTAGTTGTTGTGGTAGATGCCCGTCAGTTCCTGAGAGGGACAAAAAAAACATGTCAGAAAAGAAATAAACCCCTGGCAACTTGATTACATCGTGGTATTCTTGTTTTCCAAATGTGTTTTATTGACGTTTTAACTCTACTCACGATCTCGTCTCCAGGCTTGCAGCTGTCCACCAAGTCAGCCAGCAGGATGGCGTCTTTGGAGCGCGGGAGGCGGCCGGCCGCCACCTTTCCAGGACTCTCCTGGATGGTGATTCTCTGGTAGTTCTGGTACACCGTCTGCAGGAGGGAGAAAAACATTCCCTTAATTCACTGAGACAAAGAGACAGATGCCAACTGATGAACCTTTTAAATTAGCTTCACACGTCTTTACACCAAACAGGGGCCTCTCACCTCCTCCATGTTGATCTCAAAAGGGCCCTGGGACTGACACTCTGGACAGGAGCCCGGCTTCACCTCCTGGTTCTGAGACTGGAAGAAGGGTCCCAGCACGAAGTTACACTTGTTACAGTTGTACTTGACCATGCCGAGCTGAGGGAGGACGCCGGTGCAGCTGCTCACCACACCGCTGGTCCGGATCAGCTGGTTCAGGTGCAGCTGCCTAAAGAGGAGGAGAAGAAGAAAGTTTGAAAAGAGCACAAAGTTTAAGGCTGGAATGTATTCCTGTTTGTTTTAAGGATTAGATTCAATCTCTCTTGTGGTTATTGCTTTTTGTAGAGCACCATTTGTGGACCTCGCACTTCATAAAACATGCATTATTTACCATCCCATCTGCTCATATTGATCCAGATGTCTGCTCTGCTCTCAGCACAAAATTATTCATGCAGCATTTGTTTTCACAGTCTGTGTGTAGTCAGTTTTATGGATATGAACCACATATTTGCCTTGGAGAGCTTTACAATCTCTAGAACACGTGACACCATCAACCCTTCGATCCTCATTCCAGAAAAGAAACATCTCAGGAAAAAAAGGAAGCTTGCTGCATTCATGTCACATCAGAGTTATTGTATTTATGAGTTTCCAACCTGTATGTCAACATCCGAGCTGTATCTGGGATAAAACCACTTGGTTCTTAGTAATAAGAAGTGCCTGCAGCCTCCCGTCAGCCAAAGTGCCTCTTAAATCCAAACTGAATGGATGTCTTGTCATAGAAGAATACTGTACATCCTTAATGCTCAAAGGAACAACTCTGTAATCGTACTCTGAACACACACAAGTTGTTAATGTGGAAATCATTTACGTTTTTACTGCCAATCCCACTTGACGTGAACGCAGCATTGACAAGGATCTCTCATCCAGGACAGGTGCGTGTGTTTGTGTGTGTCTCAGTTTGAAGCAGACAGGAGGAAAATATTACCTGAGCGAGCGGATCTCCTCCACTAACGGCAGGTTGCTGATGCGGACGTGGATCTCGTGGGCAATGCGGTCATATTTCGGGTACATGGCCAGCACCACTTCTTTAGCTGCTTCATCAAAAACCTGACAGAACACAGACAGAGTTGGTTTGTCGCAATAACTAATTTTAATTTAAACTTCAGGGCAATGAAGTTGTCTAAATGAAAGAAAACACACAGAAACAGTCCCCCCCCCCAAAAAAAGCTGTTTTTTGTAAGTTGCAAACCGTTTATCACATTCTTCAACAACCAAATCCTGTTTTAAATAAAACAACGGCACTCTGCTTTGTGCTGTATGAACACAGCACATCATCCTGGATTTAAATTTGTACATCAGTAAGAAAAATTCATAGAAGATTTAACAAACTAGCATTTGTAGTGTTTGATACAGCAGTTGAGCGCATCCCTTCTAAAAACCTCAGTGTGTTGGCAATGACAGAATCTCACAGGTCAGACATCTTAAGCCATGTTCATGCAACAGTAAAATCCAATTCATCTCTCCGATCAGATCTGACAGAGCAAGTCAGTCATGTGCAGAATTCTTCTGTTGCATCAGACAAACCCAGCAACGAAGAAGGTGGATGCACACCCCGATTTTCCTTGCTGCAGTCATGGCGGGCTTTAGTGAATATACGGCGTCAAGATATGGGAGAAGTTTGAGAATCTGTGTGAAAAATCTGAAATGGGCAGCTGGAGCATCTGGACTGAGATGCATCAATGAAAATTAGATTTTAATTGCATTTCAAAAAACCTCCAAATGTGGTTCAAATCTGATTTGCAAAAATCAAATTTCATGCTTTTTTTTTGCTGTCCTGACTTCCTGTAGTCAATCTGGACATGCCAAAAAAAAAAAAATCAAATTTGGGCTTGTAATGTCACGGTCTTAGAAAAATAAGGGTTTTTAAAGGCCTCTTCTTCATCGGGGCAGTGTGTTTGAATAAATAGATAAAATAAAAGTCTCATCGGATGGTTCGTTTGAATAAACAACTGAACTACACTCACCTTCAACATTTCAGTGGGAGCCTCAGGCAGGAAATAAGCCAAAACATGCTCCCTGGCTGCGAGGTCCTCATAGTTCACAACCAGACTCTCCTTATTCTCTGGATTGACATGAGACAGTTGAGTTTTCATTCATTCAGAACCACAAATCAGTGAAGTGTTTGAACAAAGCGACGTTATTCGTGTGTGGGTACAAAAAACAAAAAGAAAGAAAAAAAACAAAGTTACCTTTGCACATGTCGCTGATCTTCTCCTTGAAGACGTTGTGGCCGTTTTCGTCCACGTGTGTCCGCAGGAAGTTCTTAAAGCGGTTGTAGATCTCGAGCCTGGGAGCCACCATGGACACCCACTCCCTCACCGTGTGACCCTGCAGGCCGGAGAAACACTGTCAGACCCTCGACCACAGAAACTACACAACGTCACTTTAGCTTTTATTAATCGAGCAGAAGGATCGTAACCTTCATGTCCTCCAAGTTCTCGATGCTCTCGATCATTTCTTCTTCCTCTCCGTCTGTAACGCCCTCTGCTGCCCGCTCAGCCAACCGCCTCCGCCGAGCTGCCGGGCGCTCGTCGTCCTCGTCTTCGCTGTCTGGAACAGCAAAAATAAACAAGTTACACACTCAGCCCCCTTTAACACACGCTTTCCTCCAACACTTCTTTTCCTTTTCTTTGCTTTATGATTGTTTTTCTTGTTTGTGACTACAGACAACACTTATTGATCCACCTTCTTCTCCCTTTATTATTTATCTTTAATTATGTTTGTTTTTACAGTTAATACTGTGGATGGTTTCCTTTCCTTGACCAAACAACAGTAACTGACATCCTGTTTTTTTTAAAATCCAGAGACGCATCTGTTCACTCCTCACCGTAGAGCAGCCCTCTCCTCAGCCGTCCGCTGATGCCCTGCTCCCTGTCCCTCCTCCTCATTGCCTCCTCGGCGGCGGCTCGGGCTCCAGGTGACAGCTCCGACAGATCCTCGTCATCCAGATCCAAACCCTCAGCCTCATACTGATCCAGCGCCGGGATGGCACGGTAATCCCTGAGCAAAGACAAAAGAGTCAAAGATGTTCCATCAAGTCCTGAAACTTTCAGACAAAAAAAAAGAATATCTGGCCTTTTTCAACTCAGGACCGATCCATCCTCGTCCTTACCTCTCCATCCCATCCCCAATCAGTTCCTCTCCGTCTGCATCTTCCTCCTCCTCTCCAGGCAGCGGCCCCTCCCCCAACAGCCCCTCCGACTCATCCTCAAAGGGTGGCAGGTCTCGGCCGGGGCTGGAGGTCAGGTCTCCCCTCCTGGAGGCTCGGCTGGGGCTGGTGGCCACGTGGTACGACTCAGAAGAATCCTGTGGACGGTACAAGTTTCAGAAAATGACTCTGACTTCTCTTTTTGCAGTCTGAGTTCATACTAGCCTACTACCTGCCTGATTCACAGTACTTGAATCAGTGCGCTGTAGCTATTTTTTGGGCCCGCCTAATATGTTGGTTTGCCGATATTATGGACCAATATTACTATCGCAATAATACTATGGCAGACATACATAATAGAACTGTTAAAGTCCAGAGAAAGCTTGGACTAGTGAGTTAAACTGGTGTCATTTGCCCAGCAGAGGACAGTCTGTTACTGAATTGCTTCAGTGAAGTGTTTATTGTTCAGTGTGAGGATGTTTGGAATAAAGTTTGTTTAAATATAAGACATCCTGCCTCCTTCACACATCTTTGTCACAACTATTTAATAACCACATTAAGCAATATAACATCAATAAATATATTGGATATCCGAATTTTCTCGCTCCCTAATATTAGCCCCAATAATCCCGTATCGGTCAGGCCTAACAATTTTTATCTGTTCTTATTTATTCTCACTTTTTGCTCCATAGGCACTGTGTGTTATGCTTAGACGAGTCTGCTCTGCTGTGTCTGTTATTGCCATGTCAACCCAAATACCCCCCCGGCAATAAAAAACTAAAGTGGATGATTACTTTCATTAAAGTGACAGATGATTAGAGATTGTCTCCTGTCGCACAGATGGTGAAATGCAGCTTGTCATGTGGCAAAAGACATGACAAGACCAACTTCTAAATGTCAAACTTCTTTGTGGATTTTGACTTCTGGCAGCAGGTGGCAATGAAGTGCAAGATCCAGTCACCAAAAAGAGGTTTAAACAAATAACGTTACAGGATGGAGAAATTAGAAATATTCACAGACTAAATGATCGTGATTGTCACGACATGTAGACGCTTTTTTTATATGTTTAAAGAAGTTCTAAAGTGATAAGTTTGAAGTATGATAACCTGTGCGGCTTTATTCATTATCTCTAACTTAACGTTGGTAATTATTTGTCACCCGACTGTTTTCTGTTTGTTTGTTTGTTTGTTTGTTTGTTTACTGATCTGTGTTAATGGTCACTCCTGCGCAGACATTAAACAGTTACACCGACATGTTATCTGTTAGGTTAGAGGACAAAAAGCTCAGCAGCCACATGGCAGGTCTGCGTCTAACAGCCAGACAAACAAATGAACTCTAACAGCTTACTGATCATTTTAGAAACGCAACAAAAAACACTGATTAAAAATACATATTTCCAATTCAGCAAAGACTTTATTTCATAAGCTTTAAATCTTCTATACAAAGTTCTAGCCCTCTCTGTCACTGCTGCGGTTTAGACAAAACTGCAAATATTAAACTTATAAACAGCCGGAAGCTCAAACTACAAACGTTTATCTGCGGAGTTTAACTTCTTACTCATTTAGCAGAGACATGAAATCGGAAAATGAGATATTTTGTCTGTTTTTAATCATTTAAACTCACCGTCATTGTTCCGCGTCTGTCCGTCTCTGCCTCTTGTAAAGAAACTTCTTCTTCCTGCCCGGTGGACGCTTTTCGCGCGAAAACACCACGTGACACCCAAAGCCCGCGAAAAGTAATGAATATTCAATCCCACCTGTGACGTTACGCCTTCTTGTTGGTGGGTCTGTTTAAACGGGGCGGTGGCTTAAAGTAACGTGCGTTTGGTTTGATGTTCTCCGTAAATGGAGGAAGTTCAGGCGGGTCGATAGTGTCGACAGATTTACGGGTGATGACGCCAGAGAGTGAACCGGCGCGAGCCGGAGATCAAAACAAACTCCGCTCGCTCTGGAGAGCGCGGCAGATTATATGACGTCATATTTTCCCGGGAATATTTGCACCGCGTCCACAACAGTTTGCATGCCATACCGCGTGCCCAAATATGTAATTTCCCCTGTTTATCCCACTTATATAAAATAAACGAACAAGAACAATAAAAACCTTCACTGTCGATGTGTTGTATCACTGTTTTTTTAGTTTATATTTTTGGTGTTTTATCTTAGTTGTCTGTATTCCTATACTGTGTTTATATTTTACGTTTTTGGTATATTTTCTATACACAAACTCTTTTCAATTGTTGGCTATGGTAACTAAATACCTGCTGCTGTAACAGGTGAATTTCCCAATTTGGAATCAATTAAGCCTATATCTATGTCTAAGTGTGTGAAATTACCAAGGCAGTATTTTAACTGAAATACATGCATGTGCTGTGATTGTACGTCTTGATAATTTAATGGTATCCCACAGCGTATATGCAGCTTTCGTAAAGTCCTAGAAATCTCCAAATGTTGTCTCTGTAAAGAAAAAGGGCATAAAATCATATTAAATAAAAGAGTTAATAAGTCTTAAAATATATTTTCTAGGGATGCACGATATTGGACTTTTTGCTGATATCCCATATGCCAGTAGCCAGGCTAGCGCCCACTGGTGGTCAGCTTTATTATCTTAAGCTACCACATAGTCAGGGAACTCTCAATACACGTTGGTTTTCTCCGGCCTAAAATCGTGCGGGCCAATCAGCGAACAGAGGGAGGGCTCAACGCTATGACGTCGAACTCA
>JAQFJA010000012.1:2006537-2018157 GCA_029874485.1 Naso brachycentron | reverse complement strand
GTCGATGAAGAAGAAGAAGAAGAAAAAAAAAAAGCCCTCCAATAAGTAAGATTTCCTTCCAGAAAAAAAAAAAGCTGCAGAACAGCTGGTGCTCTAAAATAAAAGGCGTGTCAAAAAGAAATCTCGGCAGTGGTTATCAGGAGGAAGAAATCTTCAAAATAAAATCCACCTTCACAGGTGCACATTCCAGTTAGAGTGAGGCTTCAAAATAAGAGTTCTCCAGAGGACAAAGTAAAAGAGGATACAGATGTTTTGTTGTTTGTTTGTTTCACATGGCAGGAGTCAGATTTCTACATCCCATCTGTTCACGTGTCTGTCATGGTGTTTGCTGTGACTTGTAGTTTGCTTATGGCGTTGTACCACGCACACACACCTTCTGCATGTGTGCTGACCAGTGTGGCTTTAGGAGTCTTTCAGCCTCCTCAGTTTCTGTTTATTCCCTGTGAGGAGAAGTGAGACCTCCAGCAGTTTCTCCTTCCCAGGTAGAGGCTGCCAGCCAGGTGGTGTGTATCAGTCTGTTTATGTGTGCGTGTGTGTTTGTGTTTGTGTGTGTTTTATTTGAGAACCAGCGTAGCCTCAGAGCCGTCTTTCCTCTTCAGATAAAGTCCATAGGTGAGATGGTGTTCCCTCCTCAAGAAAGCGTAGAAATAATCAGACACCAGCAGAATCTGAGGAAATGAACATTAGAAAATGAATGAAGGAAAGTTTGGGTAATTTTTTTCTTAATTAATGTAAATAATGTTATCAGCAAGCTGAAAAGAAAGGCGAGAACAAAAAAACACAAAATTACAACATCTGACACAACTGTCACAGTAGCTTTGCCGCCCTACACACTTACATTAGCCGACATCGCCTCATCTACAAATGCTGTTGTTAAAACTGGACCATGTGTATACTTTAGTGGATCTCAGAATGCACTTTTAAACCCCATTCGCTGCCGTTCATGTTGAAACAGGGTACAGAAACACTTTAAGACACATGAAAGTTGTAGGTATTGGTCATTCACCCTTCTAAAGAGAACGTTTGCATTTACTTGGTCAAAAATCGCTGTGTCACTCAGATACTAGCCACTCGAACTGGCACATTGACATGAATTCACCGATGCTTTCAACACTAGAAGCAGTTTCTGAGTCCACTTGATTTTTAGTTCTGCGTTCTCCTGTTGGCCTTAGTGGAGATAACATGAAGAATAATACCAGGTGTATGTCTGGCTCAATAACAAACACCTTACACACAAAGAACATCGCTGCATCCCATTGGCCAAAACATTTCTGGTTGGCTCTGGCTGACTATAACCAGGAAGTGGTAACGACAAAGAAAGATATAACTGAGAAACTGCTCGGCTAAACAACAACTCAACAACATGTCTGACAATCAATTTAATGAAAACGTGGAAAAAATTGGAGAAGCTTCATTTTATGACATGACTGTGGAGCCGGATCGGTACGAGACAGAATATACAGAGGAAGAAATGGTTGTGAGACGGGCAGAGCGAGAGGGAGAGAGGGCAGCCATTGAGACAAAAGTTATTACGCCTGGAAAAATAGTTCTTTACGAGTGCTGCCTTCCTGGCTGGGATATTAGCATGAAGAAGGATGCAGTCGATGCTGACGATGGACAATGACATGTAGTAAAACTGGTATGCTTCTTTAAAACATGACTTACTGTTATAAAAATAATATGAAGACAAAAAGTACCATACGTATATTAAAGGAAAATGTGCTTTGGAAGTGGCCAACAGCCAGCCTGACTCCACCCTCAGGTAACAAAATCTACATTCCTGCACATCTAAAACTCATCAATGACAGCTGAGGTAGACAGTTTATTTTTGATGTCATTTGGCAAAAATCCCATAATAACCTTTTAGCATATTGTAATGCAGGTGGTCTGAAAGAGCACTAGACTCGTGCACCTCTCCTTTTCTCTGTATTCAGACTTCAGAAAATGAAGACCGTGACGGATAATTTTGTCCGACTACAAGACATTTCAGAGAGCACGTTTCTGTTGGCTTCTCTACAAAGTCTGAGGTGCGTTCATGTCCCCTCAGCTTGTAAAAGCCTGATACAATGTTGGACATCCCAGGAGGGAAAGTTGCTCCTCCAACTTTAACAAGAACTGCAAATGTGGCAAAGCAACTCAAAAAAAGGAAGACTGACTTATCAAGATGATCATCTATGAGAGAGAGCGACAACTAACGAAATAAAACGTGAGCAGGTGAAGGGCGGAGCTACACAGCAAAAACAGGGAGGGGAGGAGAGAGAGGAGTTGCTTCCTGAGAAGTCTCATGCTACAGCCGGCTTTATTTTCAAACGTCGCCACCCAAGCTTTGACAATTTATAGCTTTTTGTTTTATATGTACAAAACTGATATGTAAAATCGACAACTTGTTGGCTTACAGAGAGTTCTTCGCAAGCCAATTTCTTGACTGTGATCAATCACTTCTCCGTGTCACATAGGCAGCCATATCTCCACAGCACTGTGTGCAAAAACCTTTGGCTACACCCCGTCAACAGTCGAACTTGTTTGTATTTCTTTAATAATTACAGTCACAGTTGTCTTGAGCAGCAGCAGGGATCCTGAAAACGTTAACATGCACATAGTGCCTGAGGACCAGACAGACCCACCTGTGCCACGTTGAACAGCAGTGTTATGGCGTAGTAGAAGTTGGAGTTGGCACTGCCGGCATAGATCCAGAGGTGCCAGAGGACAGGAAACAGGGCCGAACAGGCCAACAGGACGCAGGACACCAGGAAGATGTTCCTCAAGACTGAACGGGGACAGAAAGCAGGATAAAGTTTCTTTTATGTCTCTGATCCATACAGATTAAATAGCCTTGAATATTATATCAACACATTGGATGGATTGCACTAAAATTTCGTGAACACATTTGTGATTTCATGAGCGTGAATTTTAATGACTTCACTGATACCCTGTGGTTTCATCTACAGCCACCAACATCTGTGTTTTACAAACTCACATCTGTGAAGGTGATTCCAGACAGGAAGGAAGGCCATGTAGAGGGAGATGTCTCCCACTGTGGGGTAGGACTTAAAGATGGAGATCACAGCTAACTGCATGAAGATCAGAAACACTGGATGCTCCCTGTGACAAGGACACATTTTTTAAAAAGAATTTAGCCTCTTTATTGCATTAAAAGTGAAAGACGGATGATATGAAAGTAAAGGAGATGACTTACTTGAGTTTGATGGACAGAGGGATGGTGTAGAAGAAGACGTTAATCTGGAAGACGCAGAGGAAGAAGAGGCGGAAGTGTTCGAACATCTCGGCAAAGAAATACCAGAAGAGGCCGATGTTGGGGGTCAGATCAGGTACTGAGAGACTGGAGGAAGGAAAACATAAACATAAACATGAATTTGATTACTAAAGAACAGCAACTGTGATGTACACTGAGAGGAAAATTTAACACTACAAACAAGCTGTCACTGCTCTCTGTTGGACATAAATGGTGACAATGTTTCTAAACTGCCTAAACATGTCTGTGACTAGTTTGAACTGATCACGTGCATTGAGATGAAAGTAATTACGGCAGGAAAAATATTTCCTTACAAGTGCTGTCGTCCTAGCTTGAACATTAGCTTGAAGGAGCACTTTGACACAGACCGTCTTTTTAACTCACATTGTCACATATTTTCAGTTACTTTCTGTAACATTTATTGAAAACAGACAAAATGTAAACTATCTAACAAAGCTATTTTGGGAAACATGGGTGGGGTTTATGCGACCTATGTGGCCCATGTTGACAAAGGACAATGACATGTAGAGACACTGGTTTGGTTCTTTAAAGTTCAAGTATTCAGTTCATCACTCACATGAATCCGTAGACAGACGGCAGGTAGTCCCACGAGCCGAGCAGGAAAAAGGAGAGACTGACGATGACGAACAGGCTGCCCAGATACATGAAGGCGTACTGCGCAATGAACCACCAGAAGCTGACACGGCGAAAGTTCACAGGGATGTACTGACGCTGGGAGAGGAGATGCAGAAACATGGACAGATATTAATCAAAGTCATGGACCCAGGAAATTATATTTAGATATCTTAAAAAAAAGAGCTGAGAGATGACGGTGGGAAGAGATTTCAGGAAGGGGGAAGGGCTAGAAATATGGGAATAAATGACAAAGGAGATGAAAAGACAGCAGTAGGGAGTGGAGAGGAAGAGATAGAAAAAGTGGAGGCAGAGGAGCAAAAACAGAATGAGACATACCTGCATCAAATACAGCACTGCTGGAGCACACAGAGTGAGAGGATAGATGGACTGATATGTAGCCAAGGACAGAAATATGGCACTCAGCAGGACATTTCCTGCAACACAAACACAGAACGAGTCAATTCAAATAATCAATTTGTGTTCATTCTGGCATTAATTTAAAGTTGCTCTCGAGGAGAGTTTCAGCAAAATGCCTCTAAGCATAATTGACATATTTCAGAGTCAAAGTAATTAAAAGTGATTCTTTTAAAAATGAAGCAATTACTAGAATTCAGTAATGTAATAATCACCAAAAAGAGACGTGTTCAAAAACTGAAGCTGACATTCTTTAACGAGGAAACTTCACTGAATAAAATAAATAGAAAAATAACACGTTCCCTCTCTGGGATGTGAAATGCCTTCAGAAAAATCATGTGATGTCTGCAGTCAAAACCTTTTATTGTAGAGACGATGAAGAGGGCGATGACAGCATTGTTCAGACCACAGGTTGACTTGGCGACACAGGACAGGATGGTGAACGGGTTCAACAGGTAACTGATAGAGGAAGAAACAGTGTGATGACAGAGCTACAGGAACGCTCGAGATGTGGAGGATTTTACAACAAGCAACCTCTTTGGAGTCTTTTTCATTTCTTAAAGTTGGGTTAGGTCGTTTATTTTTGATGTCATTGGGCAAAAATAATAATAATAAACTTTGAGCATATTGTAATTCAGGTGATCTGAAAGAACACTAGACTTCTGCACCTCTCCTTGACTCTGTATTCAGACTGTGACAGGACTTTCAGCCACTTTTCCACTTGTCATGAATCTCTGGACTTAAAAGAGTGAACGACAACAAACGAAATAAAACGTGAGCCAGAGCCAAAACAGGGAGGGGGGGGTGCAGCGGAGTTTCTTCCTCCTTAGGAGTCTCATGCTACAGCTAGCTTGATTTTCAGACATTTCCTATCGCAGCTTTAATCACCAAATAGATTCTTTTATGGGGTTGTAAATTTTGGGAGCCAGATTGTTTTGCAGCAAAATATGAGGATGTCTGTCACTGACGCGGCTCTACCACCTCCGACGCAAGCTGATAACGAGCGACAGAGCGACAGCTCTGCTGAGGAGATAGAGCGGTGGAAAGTTTGAATGACAGAGACGTTATGTTTTTGATTGTTTCACAGCTGATTAAAAGCCTGCGCTTGAATACTGTGGAAAGAGTCACTCTTAGTTTCAGTTTCATTTTCCTCCTCAGCATTTCTCCTTCTAACTGGTGTGTGTGTTGCCGAATAGCATTATGCACATCTGTTGACGTGACTTTTTATTTACAATGTTTTCAATAAAGAATATTTTAGGCTAACATCATTGGTAATGATGGGCATTGCCTGAAGTCCAGTTAGTAACATGACTTGCAAACTTACTGGACAACAAGTCGACATTCTGTCTAATCTCTATAAACAGATACGTGCATATGAATGATCAAAAATCAAATAAAAAGCTAAATCCATTTCACACAATAGCTGATGGGTTTAGCTTTTTATTTGATTTGTGACTGTGTTCCACCTTTCTTGTTCCTCGCTCGGACTGCTCACGTGCTCACAGTTAAAAGGCTGACGTGCATCAGGTTGAGTAAAATGTTAACCTTGCTCATAACCTAACATTTAGTAATTAACAATGAACACAAAGTACAGCTGCAGCTGATGAGAATGTTCTTACTTTTTGGTCATAAGCAAAATTGAAAAACAAAAAACAAACAAAAAAAAAACAAAACAAAACAAAGCAAACAAACAAAAAAAAAACATGATCACCAAAGTCACATGGTTTCATCCTCTTGGTTTGAATGCACTCTGGGAGCTGCGTGGTACTTACAACACGGCCACCTTCAGAGGGATGTAATACATTTCTTTGGGAGTTCGGATGAGCTCCAGACAGTCGGGGGGGTAGCGGTCCGCCTCCAAGGCAAATTTCTGCTTTCTAAACTGAGAGAGCACATCATCATTTCAAAGGAAGCCTAAGAAAACACAAAACACCAAATCTACCACAGAAAACATCAGATATCACACTGAACATCAAAGTTACAGTTTGTTAGATTTATTTTACAATTTACTGACCACCCGTCAGCCATGAAGCAGCAAAAAAACAAACGCAATAGTATTATTAGATTGCAGGGCTGATTATATGTTTGAAATGACTAATCATACACTGCCTACATTATCATAACAACATCATCAGGTACTTTTGAACCTGGAGTTTCAGTTTGGAGAGTCTTACTGAGAGGAACTTACTTTTAATATCCAAAAAACTTCACTATTATTTGTTTTTAATTGATCTTTGAAAACACATTAATGTTTTCTTACCACTTGTTTGTTGTATTCCTTCACTGTCACGTAGAGAGCTACAGCAGTGATCACATCCGCTAACTAAAGAGACAGAAACACAGAAAATATCACTGGGAGAGAGTCGGCTGAGCTTTTCCATTATGACTCATGTTACAGAAAATCTTCCTGTTTATTCACTGGAGGAAATCTGAAGCATTAGCATCTCTCTTTCTTTACTCAGGTAAAATGTCATTTTATTTCAGCTCTGTCTGTTGGTTTTAATGTGAATTAGTCAGAACAAAAAGTCACGTCCGTATTTAGGTTACAAATACATGAAACCACCTCTTTCTCATCTTGGCACTCACCATAAATGTTATCTCTGCGTAGTCCACCAGAAAGTGAAAGAGGTAAATGATGAGAGGAGTCTGAAGAGAAAAGAAAAGATCAGAGCACAAACACATGAACACATTCAGGACAATAAAACACATCAACATTGAGATACTGTGGCTGCTTTCAGCTGACTGAAATTTCCTTCCTCTGATGTGATGTCACTTCCTCTGAGTTTGACTTACGAGTAACCAAAAGAAGCAGAAACCAAAAAGAATCTCTGCCATCGGCTTTTAAAAGGGAGGTATGCTTAGTATTTGATGCTATCAAATATTGTGATATTTTCCATCATTTGCAATATTTTTTAAAATATCAAATATGCAAAAGCTGTTGTAACAACATCTTTGGGATTTTATTTTGAAAGGAAAATGCTGGCAGACCTGCCGTGGTGCTGCTATTTGACGAGGCGGAGAGGTTATTACAGGTTAAGTGGCATGATGTAGGCATACTTTAACAGACATTACACACATGGAGGACATTGTTTCAAAGATCTCCAGCTTGCCAATTTGGCGATACTTCAGGTGTAAAGCAGGAAAAATGTCGAGCCAAAGGATTCCAATGAGGCTTTCTAAAGCTCTTTGCAACAAGCAAATGATGACTAAAAAGGGCAACATTGCAAATTTGCGCTCACCACCCCAATATTGTGACTCTGAACTTTGGATATCGCCCAAGCCTGGTACATACATGTCTGTCTATTTAGAAATGTGCTTTTTTGCTAGCAGCACAGGGTTGCAGCCACCATGTAATCCTAAAAGGCAAAACCCAGGGCAAAAAACATTCTTACGGCACCTAAACTGCTGCTTGACAAGCTTATTAAGAAAAAGGCAGTAACTGGGGGTGACTCAGATGAGCTTATCAACACTTTAAATTATCTCCTGTCTTCTCTCATGTGAATGTCACGTTTAGACCGAGAGAAGATACCAGTCATGAAATCAAGCTGACACATAGAAGTGAGAGGGACGAGAACGGGCGTGAGATTCACTCAGCCCCCACTGAAATTATATATATATGTGTGTGTGTGTGTGTGTATCTCTCACCTCATGGAAAACATCTCCAGAATACGGTGAGACACCCAAGTCTAGCAGAGCCAAACCTTCAACAACTGCAAACAAACAAACGAACAAACAACCCCATGTCACAGAGCAGTTTTTCAGCTTGGAGCTCTCTGTTCATAACATTTCTCTCCTGTTAATGCAAACAGCCACAGGGCATTTCTACAATGATGCTACTTCCTGTTACAGGGGCCTAATGAAGGGAAGGGCTTTGGTGTTTCCATGTCATTCACACACTTCTGTCTCTTGTATTGTGTGTGAATGAGACAGGCTTTTCCTTTAGAGAAAAACCTCTGTGTGGCTCAGCAAACAGCCACACCTTCATTTCAAAGTCAGGCACTAAAAAATGCCAAATAAGGCTCCATAGGTCATATTTACTTACAGATATTTTTTATTATTTTATTTTCTCTGAGCATTGAGGTGTGTGGATGTGAATGATTAAAGTTTTTGTCTTCCGTGTTGTGCTCCAGTTTTTTAAGCTTTTTGTAAACATCAGCTTCTGTTCACAGCTGAATCTGTTGTGATGCAGTCATACTGTACACAGCATTTACAGACTGAGTTTTGAACATGCGTTATTTTTCACAACTAGAGAGCAACTCACAAACGCACTTCTAATAATCTGAGCGTTTATCGTTACCAGATCAATGGACTGATTTACCCTGATGAACAGCACTAAACCAACTTCCAGCTGAGACAGAAACCAGACTGTATCTGTGTTGTTGTCAAGAAGAAACATCAGCTACAGAGGTGCAGTCACTCAATAAACAATATCTCCCAGAATGCATTTTGTTGCATTTGTGCTGTTAACACATCTAACATTATTTTTTAATGTACTCTTTCATTTTATTGCTGCTTATTTAGGCAGTTTGCTTTGAACTAGTGAGGAATTAAAAACAAAGAAGGAAGAGAGAGGCAGAAAAGGTTCAGTATCCATACAACTGTGGAACAAACTCAGTAAGAAGTAATGACATTGTAATCGACACCTGACTTGATCAAAATGAATGAGGTTGCACGTAAGACCACGTTACTTATCGGCAGCTGTCAAAGATAAGCCCTTCATATGTACAACAGTTTCATAGCAAACATTGTAACACAGACACAGCAACGTTAATCTTCTCAAGATGTAATGTGCTCAAGTTGAGAACATGTATTTGCTTTATAATGGTATTTAAGGGAGGTTTTTAGCTCTCATCTCAGTCGGTAAAGACTCACTCTGGTGCTGTTTTTGCAGCATCTTTGAACCAGAGAAGCTAACGTAAACATCTCGAGTAACCATAATTGGAAATGACCAACGGACGTTCGTCAAAACTAGTGTAAATTATCACGACGAAGCTACTATATTAGGCTCAATATAACGTTCGCGAGATTAAAATGTGGGCTAACAAACCAGGTTTTTGTAGCTAGCTAAACCGGTTTGACGTCACCCACCGGACTGTGGGTAACAGCGCCGAGGTGAGGAAGCAGCCGGAGCGGCGTTTTAGCAAGAAAATTGTCCCAAGAAGCTGCTAAACCCCCGCTTACCTCTTTTCCAGGCGGTTAACGGAGATACCACCTCCACTCGCTCTGCAATTAGGTCCGCTAAAGTGGATCTGTAAAGAGCTGCACGGATCGTAACGGCTAAAATCAAAAGTAGTGTCAAGGGAGCCGCCATCTTGACAAGGAAGCCCTCTCCGCTCTGCGAAGTGCACCATGGGAAATTAAGTCTTTTGTTACTTAGAAACAACGGAAAATAGTCCAAATGATGGACAAATTATTATTCAAGGCTAATTCTTCTTCTTCTTTTTCTTCTTCTTCTTCTTCTTCTTCTTCTTCTTCTTCTTCTTCTTCTTATCATTATTAGTAGTAGTCGGATAGAATTCTCTTTAAAATTGACAAGTGGGCTAGTATATGACTTGACATTGTTTGTACAAAGAATAGCCTATATCACTTCTTTAAACTCATTTTAATTTATAACTGATTGTTCCAGGATGAAACATTTCAAAATGCTGTTAAACAACAATAGGCATATTTAACAAAAGTAATATAAAAAAATAATCACAGACAAACCAAACAAACCCCAAAGATCTGAGCTCTCCATCTTTTGTGTTTTGACATAATGTTTTCCACAAGTTTAAAAAAAAAAAAAAAAGCCTATATAAAAATCAGTGAATGTGACTCTGCAATAAAAAGAAGTATCGCTGAAAGGAGGTGGAGTCACTGAGAAATCAAACATATCCAGCTCTCCTGTTGGATACTAATAAGTCCAAAAAGTTTGATTTTCCAAACTGGCACAAATGGAACCATCTCCATTTGGAGTGTCTGCGTGGAGCAGAAGGTTTTGAGTTTGATCCCCGCTGTGGACAAAGAAAGGGGTCGAGTTTCAGAGGTTTTATTTAAAAAAGTTTAACTCTGACAAAATAACTGCAGGAGAGTGTAAAGTCTTAGTAAATGATGCAGTAATGAATGCAGCAAAATGAAAGATATCAGACAACATGTAGCCTACATTGGGCCTTATGTAAGAACCACTCCTACGAGCAGATTTGATCTTCAGTGGTGTGTGTGAGTGATTTAGGAGAACTTGCTGTGATCACCATTTATCTCCTATTCTGAATTTAGGAACACAAATTGTGAGTCGTCCAAACCTGTCCAGTCATGTAGTCTACAATTACTCTGCTGTTTCTCCAATCAAGTGTTTTTTAGGCTAATAATGGATTAGCCTACATATTTTATTACTTTGAAGCAATTCTGAATAAATATTTAAATTACACATAATGACTAGGATTTGGTTTGACTCTATGATTGGACTTTTAAAGAGGCCTGTTAATCTAAATTTTATTCATGTAACTGCCAAACAGTATCTAAACTAATTTAAAATTGGCTGGTAATGCTTTTGCACAACACTATTGTTTTTTGAAAAACCAATTTCTTCTTTATCTCAGTGCCAGTGCGACCCATGTTTTGCAGAGCTCGGCACAAACTGACAGATGTCGTCATGATTTCTACACAATGTAATTTGAAATTAAATCATTTTTCTTTGTGAGTGAAAAAACATTAATTGCATACAAGCCTAGTGTATGAATATTTACAGCTGTCAGTATTTTATTAGACTCAGAAGCATTTCATTGATCATGTTGATCTGAAATCCAACAATATTTCTGAGGGCAAACTCAGTGTTTTCAAATGACTTTTGCATCAGACACTGTCAGTTTGATCAAATAAAGCGTATGCTGATATCATCATTGTATTTGTATCTCAGTTTAAGTGTTAAGGTCTGAATTTAGCCTAATTATTCAACAGAAATGGCTGTATGCATCTGCTACATGTTTAGCTAAGTTCACTGACCTAGTAGCCTACTGGGAGCCAAAATGGTACATAGACATGTACTCATAAAACATTGATCTAAAAGTAAAGTTGCAGTTTGGATGCAGTATTTGGCAGTTGTGTTGTTTATTGTGTGCTGAGAATTGCTAGATGAAGGAATTCTTGGAACAGCCCAAATTATGAACTGGAAACAGCTTCTTAAATCCATGTTCATCATTTGTATTTGATATGTTCCAGTGGTGTTGGGTTCATTTCAGAAGTGATGGAGGTGGTTGGACTATCAATCAGGTCATGGGCAGAGTATAAGGACAGTTTTGGAGACATGGATGCAGAATTAGGAGAGTTTTGGATGGAAAA
>JAQFJA010000012.1:1956379-1966454 GCA_029874485.1 Naso brachycentron | reverse complement strand
GTACGAAGCTGCTGCAGAGCTGATGTAAATGTCACAGAGCTGAGTTTGCGTTGTTACCTTTTGTGTAGACAAACAGAGTCCAGCAGAACTTGAACACATCGCTGATGTGACAGGGCAGCCGCCTGCAGAGTCAGAGAGATGACACACACACAGTTACACTGAGCTGGTGATTGTGTGTGTGTGTGAGAGTGTGTGTCAGCTTCTCTCTCCATTAGCATTACAGAAATTATGGAAAATTACAGAAACAATGGCTTAATGTGACCGTGAGAATAAAAACTTTTGGGCTAGCCCTGTGTGTGTGTGTGTGTGTGTCGTGCCTGTGCTTCCTGCTGCGTGGTTGCCTTGGCAGTTCCCCTCCCTGCGGGTTTTGAAACATGTCCATGAAGATGGGCTCAAACTTGCGGAAAATCACAGTGGAAACCTCAAAGTTGCGCTCCAGTCGCTCCATGCGCAGCCGGAAGTCCTGCGAGAGGTTCGACATGTCGGCCCACTTACTCATCTTAGAGAAGAACTGGATCAGACTGGAAGAGAGTCAAGAACTGTTTTTTTTTAATTAAGCCATTTTAATCACTTTGATGCTTTGAGTTGCTTTGAAAAATCCTTTAATCAGAGTTTTTTCGACCCGCATTCTTACTCCACAGAGATAAGTTTTTGCTTCATCAATTCACATATCAGACAGTTTGGAAGGAGTGAAGCTGCAGACAATTCTGTCTTCATATTAGTTTGTAGAGTATGAAAATGCTGTGACAGGCCGGGAAGAAATGATTTTCTGAAGAACCGTCAAATCCATGAAAACTTGATTATTTTGAAAGATTTCAGTTCAGGTTAACTCAAACTGCTGATGCCTCATTAACTTCAGCAGAACTCGAAAATTCGTTTTTGGAAAAATTGAAAACTGTGAATGAAAAAAAGGGAAAAAACTTCGAACCTCTTCTTACAGCCACATGATCAAGTCACGGCGTCTGTGGCATCAGATGAGGGCGGACACTGTGAGGTGCTCACCTGAGTTTGGAGGTGCGCAGGATCCTGGTGAGAGAGACACAGTTTCCTTCCATCAGCCCTCGTCCCACAGTGGGAGTGGATCCCTTCCTGCATGCCGCATACAGCGAACAGGCCAACCAGTGGATGACGTCTCCCTGCAGAAACACAGCAGCACATTTAAACAAACACTTTAAACTCAAAAACAAACTGATGCACATACACGCAGCATTAAAAGCTCAGGTTGGTTTTCAGTGTGCCACAACAGTTTCTGCAACTTAAAATATTTTTTGTACTTTCTATTTAATTGCTGAAAAAACGACTTGTTAGTTAATGACACAGATGTAGCGAGTCATACTTCTGCAGCCGCCGACTGATGACTGTGAAGTCTTAACAAAAACCTTCATGAGACGATCTGTCAGATGGCCCAACATCTCACTGCAGCGTGATCCACATGCCACCATGTCTACATCAGTATTTTAGCCAAACAGCTGTTTTGAAAAGGACGTGCTGATTCAGACCAACATTTTTTTCATTACAAGCAAAATTAAATGACCCTCTTTAAAAGATTAAAAGAAGAAAGCATTGGCTGATCAGTCAGTTGTCACAAAATGATCTGGCAACCACTTCACACATTTTAAAAAATGCAAAAACAAACATTCTTTTCTTTTCTTGTACATGAATGTTTTTAAAAGGTTGCACACAGATTCACGGGAAAAGCAACAATCAACAAAAATAATGTCACTCTGTAAAATCTTGATGGGATTTTTCACTACTTTCTGAACTTTTGGGGGTAAAACAAAAAGCAGCCGTCAGGGAAAAGACCTGGAGATTAATCCATCAGAACCAGCAGCTGCAGCTAAATGCTGAATATTGAACAGCAGGAGAATAAAGATGACTGTCTTCTTAAAAAAAAACACACGATCAGGTGGTTACGTCAGATGATGACTCACATTCTCTGCACAGTAAATGTCTTCGTTTAAAGTTACAGTACAAATGTTTTATTTATATTGCGACTTTAAATGTCTTTAGACCACCATGTGGCTGCTGCTTCCCCTCTAATCCATCACTATAGAGAAGAGCGATGCGTCTGAAAAGTCACTTTGATCACTGCCATCCACGATACTGATGATGACGATGTCATCACGGGCTCATGGTTGAGCAGGTATTTCACAGACAGGCTGTCATGTTACAACATGTCAGCAGCACAAAGCTAAATCTGGAAGTGATCTACACCGTGTGTGACCCAGATGATACATTAACAGTTAAACTACGTCTGCTCTGATCAAACTAAGAGCTTTACGTGTTTTTGTTTGAAATATTTAAATTTTAATATCATTTTATAATTTGGGACATCATTAACTGTGGTGTTGTTCTGAACAACTAGATGTTTTTCATTTTGTGTCCTTTTATTTTTCCAATATGTAGTCGACACAACATTAGAAACACGTCTGAACATAAACAGAACCTCTCTTTTTTTTTTTTACAACTTTATTGATAAAGTTTCAAAGTACAGTCAGCAATTTGACAGTGGAACAACGTTTGGCATCTCATATTAACATAAATAAAATAGGTACATCTGACAGAACGTGTGTACAGATTAACATAATAAAATAAAAGGAGAAAAAAAAGGAGAACAGGCGAGGTAAATTACGTTTCTCTAAATAGTTCTTGAAATATGTTAATAGTATGTACAAATTTCATATTATCAACCATTTTTATACATTCAATATAGTTCTTAAATTCAGTTTCAAACACAGGAAAGAAAGGTCGACCTTTAGAGAATTTAACTTTATGGATGTGAAACTTCGCAATTAGAATAATTAGATTAGTTAAGTGTTGAATTTTTCGTTCCTTATTTTTATGATATAAATAGTACATCCTTAGCTTCACATAAACAGAACCTCAGACCTATCTGAGTACTATCTGTGACGTCAGAGCTTCTAGGCGTTTAAACTAATTAGAGCACTGAGGGCATCATGAAGCAGAATTTCACATTTGACTCTCTTGTTCCAGTTTAATTACACTTCCGGTTTACTTTATTTACTTTTTGTAGTCTCACCTTTTATTTTTTAATTTCCCCTTCGAACAAGATCTGATCAGCTGATTGACAGAAAACTGATCAGAGACCATTTCAGACGAGTCGTGTCATTTCTGTGAGGATTTGCTGCTTCTCTCCGTTTTATCTCACTGTTAACTGAATCTCTTTGAATTCTTACACTCCAGGAAAATGTTGGGGCATTTTTACTGTTGTCTTACATTTTACAGACCAAACGATGTCTCGGATTGACCGATGATGCCAAAGAGTTATAATAATGGATGCTTGCGGTGAAAGCGCTTGATGCTGAAGTGTGAATACTTGTCTGTTAGTCAGTGTTTATTCGGCAACCACTCGTGTTAGGGTTAGCTGAGATAAGAGAGGACCGGTTCATGAAGCGCTTCAGTGTTTGTCTGCACTAAACTTTGGCTCTACAGCAGTTTATGAAAGTTAAAATGAGTCAAATAATCTGACAGAGTTTCACTGCAGGCTGAATCATTCAGCGATCACTGTACCTCCAGCGTGTACGTATTCCATATGGCAGTGAAGTTCTCCAAGGCTTCCGCGGCGGTCTGCTCGTCCATGTTCAGCTCCTGACACAGCGTCTCCAGACTCCTCCGGACGGAGCTCTCCTCCATCCGGCCCGTCTCTGAATCCGACGACTCTTCGCCCCGCATTCGCTCAAACTTACGGTCACAGTTTCAGCCAAGTTTAAAAACCTCCAGAGTTCAGTCATGCACACCAAAACACCACACCACCGGCGGACTTCCGCTAACCATCCCCACAATGCAGCGCGTTGGCGCCAAAACTGCTGGGAAACGACCAATCACAGGCGAGGGGAGTATTAGCTGTTTGCCCAACCCCCTTCTTCTGCTCTCGTGCTTCTTCCAAGCCAGCCCTTACCAAGCGACCACTCTCAAAAAACAAAAACAAAAGAAAACTTGTCTGACTGACTGTTTATGATCAAATCGTCAAGAAAACTCACTTCCACTCACCCGACTTTTGAATATTTCTCCACATGAACAACAAAAGCAATAAGACGCTAAACATCAGAAACGGCAGCGCCAGCTTTTCCACCATTTTACTTCACGCTTATATACGAACAATAAAAAATCGTTTGCACTGAGGATAAATCGTACTGACTCTGTTGGTCCCCTGAATCTTTGTTCTAGTGCCACCAGCAGGTCAAAATTTCCACTTATTCCGTAAAATATTTCATAGCTTAATAATATGGTACAAAAAGTTGTTTTTTAATGTGTTTCTAGGTTATGATGGAAAAAACGGCAAGATAACTTTGAGTAATTTAGGCCAGAGCAGGTGAAACCCACGGATAGCCAACTGTCCTTTCATATCATTAAATATGCCAGAGTTAATTTGTGTAGTGAGTTTCAGTTAGTTTAATATCACTGAGATATATTTTGATTCATTTAGAATCAAGTTTTCTAAACACTTTAAAAGGCAAAGCAAACATTGATCAAACATATTTCAGAGATGACCGTATACAGTTAAAGATTGACAGGACAGGTAAAGCCCAAGTCAAATTTAACCCAAACAACAAACACGAGCCGATTAATCATAAAGCAGGCTGTGTTAACGTTATCATCTTCAAAGTTAAATGAATGCATCTAAATAGTTTATTTATCCATCTATTGTCAACCGCATATCCGGGTCAGGTTGTAGAGGCACCAGACTTCTCTTTCCCTGAACACATCATCCAGCTGTGACTGTGGGATCTCGACACGTTCGCAGGCCGGTGCAGAGATATAATCTCTGCGCGTGGACCTGGGTCTGCGCCGCGGCCTCCTCCCAGCTGGACGTGCCTGGTTCATTTTCAGACGAGAACTGCTGTCCCCACAAAGTTGTTCAGAAATGTTTTAAAAAGCAAGACAGAAAATGGATCCTTTCTGTTCATGTTCACTTTATTTGTGAGAGCAACAGCAGGAAAGTAAAGAAGGAACCCAAATCCAAAGACCACAACAGGAGATGAAGAGGAGAAAAGCTCTTTCACTGAGCACAACATCCTGACAGTGGTTCCCTGCACTGAACTCATCCACACTGAGCAGCGGCAACCACCTGGGATCACAGCCGGTGCCGTGGTGAAGGTCCCTCACAGGAGAATTTAAACACAGAAAGGCACTGAATCCAACCCTGGAGGCGACAGTGAGCCACGGTGAAGACTTTCTGTCTATCTGATAACTACACTGAGGACAAACAAAACTCTGTGTCGAATACAAAATGCACGACTAAGCACACCTCCAACAGGATATCCCCAAAATAACCTTTTAAGCTAAACTATTTTTCTATTCTTATTATCTCAACACAGATCATAGAAACAGCACAGAAAATCAAATATGACTCTACTACAGTGTTTGTCAGGAATCACAGAGGGTTAAAGGCCGCATGCTGATTGGTACAAGTTCAAAATAAACCCAACAGTTACTGAAGTTAACACATTTAAATCATGTAGTGTAAATTACTTTAGAAACGACTGCCAGATACATTTCCACTTAATTTTCCATGTTTAGATGAATGGATTACTGTATTTTCCCCACTATTCTACAGCATGTAAAGTAAGTACCTAATTTCCCCACATATACATGTTGTGTGAATATGCTTTGTGTGTATGTGTGTGTGACGCATCCACATCAGTTAATATGTTATTGTGAGTGTATGACTGTGTAACTTGATGAATGCATGCAGTGAATTGCAAAGACAGTATTCAGATCCTTTGCTTAAGTAAAAGTAATGATACCACACTGTAAAAATACTCTGTTATAAGTAAACATTATGTAGAAATGCTACTGGAAAAAAATTCAGCAAAACTCTTAAATTGTGAAGTACTTAATGATTGAGGCGGTCAAATGATTCTTGTGGATTAAAAATTACAATATTGTCCTTTGACATTAGAAATGCAAAAAGAGGGATGAGAAGAAAGTAGAGTACTAGAGTGCTTGTACTTCGTAACATTTCACCACTGCATGTGTATTTTGTGTCTCCATTCAGTGAGAGCTGTATCGGCTGTTGTCTCTGGTCTCAGTTGTCTTGATCAGCAGTTTTGGAGCAGGAGAGGAGCTGTTACTGTGGTAACCATTGGTACTTTTAGTACCTGGAGCAAAGAAAGGACAAGGAAGAAAAGACAGAAAGATGGAAAGAATAGAAAAAAGGTGGAGCAGTGTGTCATTGAAGTGTTCAGTGTCGGGGAAAAAAATGCAAAATCGCTGTAAGAACTTCCTAAAGTGCATCTTTTACTTACTGTAGTTGGAGACAGCCTGGATGTGGAGGATGGACTGCTGTCCCAGTCTGCAGAGGAAGGGGCAGAGAGGTCAGCTGGGGGGCCTTGTCAGGGCTCTGACACCCCATTACGACCACAGAACCACCTGACAAATGCATCATTGCTCTGACAATACACTCAGCAGTCTGAGCCCCATACTGGATCAGGATCAGCATTCGGTGACTGTTGCAATACTGTTCAGCTGCGGCCCCAGAGCAGAAGCCCCTGGCATGACAAAAGCTGCTCGCATGCTTGAAGTTCCCCTTGCATGACAGAAGCGACGAATTTGACTATATACTCTCAGAAATAGGTCTGTACAATTCTAATTCTTAAAAATGCATTGTAAATAAAATACTGTCTCAGAGTGAGTATGAGGAACTTTCAATTATTTGTTGATTCTAGCACCCCCTTTGGACAAAAGTGGTAGTGACACAAGCACCTACTGTCATAAAGATCTTTGCTAGCATGTGCAAAAGGCAGTGAGCGAGAAATAAGTTAGCCAGTTGTATGGCAGTAATGTCCCCGAGACCAGTTACCTCTGTTTTCTGTAGGCTAATGTTACACAGCCATCTGCATTCACGTTACACGCCAAGGTGCAAACTAACAGCCGCAGGCAGAGAATAGAATTATGTTATTGTCATTGCACAGAACAATGAAATCATTTTGTCTGGGTTCACGGAAATTCAGACCCAATCACGGGCATTAATAGAAACTACATTAAAATAGCAGTTTTTCACTGAGGGTCTTGTTTGCTGTTACGGAAAATTTATAATCTTCAAAGGAATCATGAGACTGCTTCATAAACACTTAAAAGTTCCTTATAGTCATTCTTGTTACTTTTTTAGCTACAGAAGTGTTGGAAAATGACAGAGTTTTAAATGTAAAACATTAACGGAAAATAAAATTTCTTAAAATAGTGAGATGAGTTGTATTGTTTATATAATTAACAGTGTTAACAGTGTAGCATGAATTGTGAATTGCCCATATAATGTAAAATTAATGTATTCATTTTTTTGATACAAATCATACTCCTTCCTATTATAACAAATCACTGTATGGACTATCATAAACATTTTAATCTATCACTAATGTTCATTGCTTATGCATTTCCTCATATTGCCTAAAGTACATAAACACAGCTTGATGCTACTGCGCTGACTCACTCATTTACCATCCACTTCTGTCACACGAGGGGAACCACAGTGAACCCAGAAGGTTTTGTCACGTCAGGAGCTTCTGCTCAGGGGCTGCAGCTTAGATGCTACTCGACTGTTGTCCCTCTTCAAGGCTCAGAGTCGATTTACATGCTGTCCGTACCTGCCGCATTGCATCCTATCCCTGTAACTGTTCCTAACCTTTACTATCAGGGAAAAGGAAAATTTAAAACAAACAAACAAAAAAAAAAAAGAAAGGGGCAGCTGTAGAGTTGTCTACCAGTCAAAAGGTCGGTGGTTCAATCCCTGGCTCCTCCGGTCAACATGTCAAAGTGTCCTTGGGCAAGATACTGAACTCCCAACAGCTCCCAATGGCTGTGCCATTGGTGTGTGAATGTGTGGGTGTGTGTGAGTTCTTGATGAGCAGGTTGGCTTTGTAGAGAAGCCACCTTGTCACTGGTGTGTGAATGTGTGTGTGCATGTGTGTGTGAACGGATGAATGCTGACTTGTGTGGTAAAAGCACTTTGAGTAGTTGAAAGAGTAGAAAAGTGTTTTATAAATACAATCCATTGACTGTATATAGACTCTAATGGTATAAAATAAATGAAGGAACAGGAACAGAGACATGATGAGCCCACAGAAAACCAAAACATCGGTGAGAGTTGAAATGACGTGCACAGGTAAAAGAAACTGGTGAGCTGTACCAATGAGCATTTGTCGGATGATTGAGTGTTCGTGATAATTGGTGGTTGGAACAATCGGCAGTCCACTCAGCGATGATGTTGTAATGTAGGAAACATAAACATACAGATAATCACAGCAGCCCTGCCCCCCCACAGAGACACACCTGTCCTCCTCTCCTTCCAGCAGCTTCCTGTAGGTGGCAATCTCAATGTCCAGAGCCAACTTCACGTTCATCAGGTCCTGCAGATGAACAAGAAGAAATTACATAAACAACTGAGCCTCGTTAAATAAACGTCTCCACATTCTTCCTGTTCGGCACATTGCACTGAATCTTTTCACACATAATATCATTCATTTGAACCCATTGCTGCATTTATTTCTTGCACGATAACTTGCAAATGACACCAATGTTGCTCTTATTATTTGTGAATATGTATACACAAATAAGTGGTGGTATGATGTAAGTAGTACTTGGGTGGCACTGCGCGAGTAGCGACACGCAGTAGTGGTCTGTCCATCTGCCTTGTGTACTGTCTAAATGTCTAAATGTTGTTTGTGATCACACAACTATCTGAGTAAGATCAAAGTCTGTTGCACTGTTTTCTTGTACTTTTTCTAATGGAGCTGCTGTTTTTGATCCCTTCATGGACCCTGATTGTCATGGCTCAGAGTTTGTTTGATCCGTGTCACCTGCTGCACCAAGCAGGATTCAGTATTCTCTGGGATTTTTACTGAATCTGAGGGATCAACAACAGCCACATACGTACTTGGATTTATTTCAGGGAGATCACACAATTGCGGAGATCTGCCGTCACCATGTGAACTTTAATAAACAGCGGGGAAAAAATCATAAAGTGCGGAAACGCGGAAGACGGGGAGGTGTCAGGCAGAGACTGAAGCGGCTGAATCTCCACCGCATACCCCTCCCCTCGATACTACTTTGCAACGCCAAATCCATACGGAATAAGGTTGACCAGATCCAAGCTAACGTCACTCATCTGGAGAAATTCAGAGATGCATGTATCTTGGCTTTCACGGAGACATGGCTTACTTCCACGGACCTGGTCACCGACTTAAGTCTCACTGGTTTTGGACGCCGGTGAGGCTTGACAGGGATGCTGACGTCACAGGGAAATCCCAAGGAGGCGGGGTCTGCCTCTACGTCAATCAGCGGTGGTGGAATCACATCACTGTCAGAGAGTCTGTGTGTACAGCTGACATAGAGCTGCTGTCTGTATCTCTGCGCCCCTTCTATCTCCCCTGTGAATTCCCCCAAATATTTGTTACTGTGGTGTACATACACCCTAAAGCCAACGCTAATAATGCTGTGACAACTATTCAAAAGGTCACACAGAAGCTACAGTCCCTCTCTTCTGATGCCCCTTGTTTCATCCTCGGTGACTTCAATCATTGCAACCTGAAATCAATGAGTAACTTTTATCAGTATATCTCTTGCCATACCAGACTGAACAAAACTATTGACTTATGTTATGGCTCAGTCAAAGGTGCTTATAAGTCTGTAGCCTTGCCCCCTCTTGGTTCCTCAGATCACAATCCCATCCTTCTTATCCCAACCTACAAGTCTCTCCTTAAAAGGGGCAAAGTAGCCACCAGAGAAGTGGAGATGTGGAGTGGGAGTGCTGTCAAGGAACTGAAGGGAGCCCTGGAGTGCACAGACTGGACTGTTTTTAATAACTCTTCTGATCTTGATGAGAGGACCGAGGTGATATCATCTTATATTCTTTATTTAAAAGACTCAATCATCCCAACTAAACAAGTGAAGGTGTTCCCAAATAACAAACCCTGGTTAAATAAAGCAGTGAAGGACGCGCTGCACAGGAAACATCATGCTTTCCTTCATGGTGATGATCAGGATAAGGCAGAAACTAAAAAAGAAGTCAGATATGAAATCAGGAGGGCAAAACTTCAATATAAAATCAGAATAGAGG
>JAQFJA010000012.1:1925948-1941247 GCA_029874485.1 Naso brachycentron | reverse complement strand
GTAGAAGGAGGGGTTGTGTGTGCGTCTGTGTGTGTCACTGCTCGCTCTGTTGTGTGTCTGTGATGGTGGAGACGGCGCCCTGGCCCTTGCTGACATCACTGATGCATGCCCACTGACCGTCCATTGACTCCTTCCACAGCGTCACCTGCAGATCACACACGCAGAGAGGAGAAGAAAAGTGTGAAAGTATAAGTCACTTAAACAAAACAACAAAAACGAGTGAACTTACTGGAGTCCTGCTGCTTTTATTTTGGGAAATACATCATGACACTATGACATGACATGACATGACACTAGAGAAACAGAATATGGTACAGTGCTTGTGTGTGTGTTTGTGTGTGTGTGCCTGCATTACTTTATAAACCCTACCTTGTTGTCTCCTCCAGAAACAGCCAGGATGTTCCCAGTGATGGACCAGCTGACGTGCCAAACAACGTCGTTGAACTTGTGAAGAAGTTTGGCAGTCCAGGTGTTTCCTGCAGGGTCGTCACATGTCCAGATGAACACACGTCCGTCCTACAAGAAGGTGCAAAGGGAATTTTTCCCACATTATTCTGCTGGACAAAGCAGACAGTGTTTATTTTAATCCATCAAGGTTTTTAAGTTGCTGCCAACAAAACCTTTTTCCACTCTGACTCATTTGGAGCAATGAGACGAATGCAGCCTGTTTGTGATCAGAGACGACATGAAGGTTTGGTGGTCAGCCTTTTTTGCTTTCATGTCCTGTGTACCAGGTTATTTGAGAAATGACTGAACTGGATGTTATATCTGGTACCACCTGGTGACACAGGTTATAAATTAACACCATGCCTCTAAATAAATCTGCTAATAAAAAGAAAAGTAGTCTGCTTGTTTAAACATCAATTCCCTTAAACAAAAAAAAATTTTTTTTAGCAGACACACATGTGATACCCTTGATTATGCTTAATCTCACCTGGGAGCAGCTGGCGATGGTGCTGGTGGGAAGACCGATAGAGGGAGCCCAGCCGACATCTCTCACCCAATCACTGTGAGCCTCCAGCTTCTGATCCTCCTTCCACTGACCGTCTTCCTCTCTGGAGGCACAAAGTCACAATCAGTAAAAGTTAAGCCATAAAGCTTTGGCCTTCTGAGCCCTCACTATACAAAGCAAAGCACTGCACTCCTGTAGCATCAGACCAATGTCAGTTTAAAACAAAAAGGAATGTAGTCCATGCAGAAGAACCACAGATACCTTTTTATTTCATACAATCATCTTGCTTGTCAAAACCTGAGGTCTACATGACCCATACTGCAACTTGATTTCAGACAAAAGGCTTCTTACTAGAGATGTGAACAATGTGTGGACTCAACAACCGATTTTCGACTCGGGCTCATGTTGACTCTAAAAATAGAAATCCAAAAATCGGGGCACAAGAAACTGTCTTGAAAAAATCATGTGCATCCCCGTTACATCTGTGCCAGCTGATAGAGTTTTCTCTCAGATGGCTCCAATAAAGTGTTTTTCTGGTGTAAATGAAGGACAGTTAACTTTGTTGTAGGGCTGGGCAATAAATTGATTTTAAATTGAAATTCAAATTAATTTGTTTGGAAGATGTTCAAAAATGAAAATCGTGAAAATCGACTTTTCCCTTTAACTAGGATAAATACAGTAGCCTGTGGCTCTCTCTCAGCTCTGGTGTCTTTTTTTTTTTTTTTTTTTAAGTGTAGGTTTGGTGAAAGTTGGGCTGACACTTTATTAATCCAAAACTGGAGGATTCATCTTTGTTTGATCAACCTTTATTTAAAAAAAGGCTTAATTTGGTTAAAGCTAAGTTTTCACTTTATTCTATTATAATATGTGATTATTCTATTCCAATAGGGAAATTCGTGTTTGCTTGAAATAAAAACAATGTCATTGAAATACGTCCTTTGCCTTTTGTAGTTTAAAAAAAACTGATTAAACTGAAAATCAAATATGGTATGAAAAAATTTGAAGGACTCTGCTGTAAGAACCATGTGATTATTCTCTGTCCCATATTTTCTCTATGACAAGTTCCCAAAAACTACACATTAAAAAAAAAAAGAAAAATGCCAGAAAGTTTGTTAAATAATAACATACTTCCAGAGTTTGACCAGGTTGTCGCAGCCTCCGGAAACGAAGCGTTTGACGTAGTTCGGTTTCTGTCCCGACGGTTGATCGATCAGGCTGCCTGGAACTACAGCAGGAGCCCAACTCACGGCGTTACAGCCAATCTGCAGGAAAATTACAACCGAGTCAATAAGCAGAAACAAATCAGAGAGGAGCAGCACCAGTACAGCTCACACTAATCACACATGACATTATCAAAGCAAATGTTACACAACAATAAACTGCAGCCTAACAGCTTGATGGTTAAATAGATATAAACTCAGCTTCTACTCAGAACAGCGTGTCAGACTCACAGTGTGTGCGTTGCTGATTTTCTTGACATCCCACTGCTGATCCCCCGTAAATGTGAGAAGGGAAATGGCGCCGTCTGAGCTTCCACAGGCCAGGATCAGACCAAAGTCATAAGGACCCCAGCAGACAGAGTTCACTGGAGACACACAAAAGATGGTATACAAACAAGATCAAGACCAAAATGTCATGTCAGTTTTAAATTGACTTTATCATTAGAAGACAAGTCAAATTGACCTGTCAGCACTGGAAGTCTATCATCTGATACCCAACACTCAATTTCTTCTGGTTGGGTAAAAAATAAACAACTCGGGTAACAAAAAATAAATGAAATCGCACAGAAACTCTTAACCACTGGATATTTCCTTTAGAAAAAGCATCAGAGAGGAGAGACAAAGGTTACAAAGACTGAACACACACTGATTTCCTTGTCAGGGGAGACAGTCACAAATACACACAGACACAAACATGAGAGGCTTGTATAAAGTTATTTATGTCTCCCGGAAACACAGAGATCCACGGACCTGACGACTCGTGTCCGGTGTATTCATACATCTTGTCCCAGGATCCGTTCTCCTCCTTCCAGATGATAACTTTACGGTCATAGGAGCAAGACGCCAGAATGTTGCCAAACATCGGGTGAGCCCACGCTACCTGCCACACGGGACCCTCGTGCCTGCACAAATACACAAACCCAAATTTAGCTCAAAACACTCAGTGTGAAAGAAATTATACTTTACAAATACGACAATAATGGAGGGTGAGCTTACATGTACAGTATCAGTTTTACAGTCCAGATGAAATATCTTGAGAATTTACATACTCCTTTATTTTGAACTACAATTTCACTGCTTTTAAAAATGTATGAAATGACAAAAACAGTTGTGCAAGATGCATAATGTAAATTAAAGCATTTTATTTTTGTATTTGAAGTGACTGACCCACTGTGGACTGTTAAACCACAGTATCTTACCCCCTGAGGTCTGCAACCAGAATCTGTCCTCCATTCCTGACATCGAAGATCTTCACAGTGCGGTCAGAGGAGCAGGTGGCCAGTCGAGTACCGTAGTAATCCATCTGGGCATCGTGCTGAAACACACAGACATCAAGACCTGAAGTGGGACAGTAATAACCCCCTACCTTCTGTCTTCTCATTCCATCAAGATTCAAAAATAAAATAAAAATAATAACTTAAGCTGCAACATGTCCATGAGAGAAGATGTCACTTTTAGATTATACAGACTCACTTGTTAACCAACTGCTCCACCAAACAGTCCTCTGATGCTTTATGTTCAATGTTGATTTGGAAGATTGCGTTTTTTAGAATGAGGCACAATCATTACATACTGGCTGCGGCTGTAAATGTTGGCATGTGACGCTAAACATTAACATTACAGTGACATTAGGGTGGGACAAAATATCAACACAGCAGTAAATCACAGTAAAAGTTAAGAGATGCACCAGCCCACTTCGTTTTTTACACCATCAATTGTGCTACATTTTTGTATTCACATAAGTAACGTATGCATTTTGTATTTTTCAGATACATCTAGTGATGTGTCATTATGTAATTGTCATGCAATACATTGATTATTGCAGAATAGCTGTATCGCGACATTATCGTTATCATGGGCCATGTATCAGTGATTTACCCTGCGATTTCCACCCCAAGTGACACCATAAGGGAAGCCGGTGTCAGCTGTTTTGTCAAAGTATGCTCTCTTGACACTATACGTTTTCTCTTGACGTTATCTTAACGTGAACCTGCCTGCACTAACAAACATCCAACGTGAAGCTAGAAAATAAACAAACGTCATTTAGATTTATCTCATATAAGTATCAGTGTTAGCTACAACATCTATTTCGACATTATAGTATGATTAGACCCTATCTTTGTAGAGAATGCTAACGTTAGCATAATCACAAGCACAGGCTAAATGAAAAAGAAGGAAAACTGGACAACTTACGATCATGTCCTCGTGAGAGGTGTCCACCGTGTTGATGACGGAAACCTGGAATTCACATACACAAAAATCACCATTAAAATGACACAGAAATAAAGCTTTTACACTCATGGTATTAGCCCTCGGCCATTAGCTAGCTTGCTAAGGAGCTAGCTACTTTGGCACGTCAGCAACTAATAACTCACGTTAAACAACAGAAACCTCAATGCTAGCTTCACGTAAAGTTTTTATTAACAGCTATCAGACTCACCATTACTGCGCTAAAAAAGGCACCCCCCAGAAAATAACTAATCCTTTTATGAATGAATAAACCGGATCCCCAACTACTCCGACGTGGCAACAAGTTCAGAAGCCGCTTCCCAGAGAGTCACGGTCCCACAACAGTTTCTACCGGCGGAAACGACGAAAAGCGAGCTGAGGTTCCACATTCCGATTTATTTCAATTTAAAGATTTTTAGTTTATTATTATTCATTCATTTATTGGAATTTGATAGCTAGAGGTCGCAATAAAAGTCAGGTGAAGCGTTGTAAATGTTAAATAAAGAGGAAAAGACCAAACAGCCAATATAAATGGATAAAAATTAAGCAATAGAACTTTTTGGTCAAGAGAAAGACGATATTTAAAAGATGTTACACGGTTGCTGACGATGACCCAATAATCAACACTTGACATTTAAGGCTCATTTTCTCGAGAGAAAAAAAAAGATTCTTCTGTTTAATTTTGGATGTCTAACTGGCGATATTTATTGTTACCACACGGTGGCGCCACAACCCTGACAGGCTTTCCCTTTTCATCTATTTTTATCATAACCGACTAGGTGTCAAGTTCCCCACCGGGTAACTATCGTGTGTTCTGTTTCGCTGTCCCCCTCAGACTCGCCATGTTGTCGGTTTAAACCTGTCGCCTCAGTGGTCTCATTTTGTGGTAGAAAACCTTTCATAGCGTCGGTGACAGCTGTCAAAGTACCAACATGTCGAATGTGTCTTACCACATCTCCAACTTGTTGGAGAAAATGACGTCAACTGACAAAGATTTTAGGTAAGACAGAGTGACGGTGGTCTAAATGAACAGCGTGTGTGTCTGACAGTGAGATGACACTTTTTGCTCCACACTCAGTAACTCACTGTCAGCGGTTAAATATGTGTGTCAGTTTACTACACACGCGAAATTTGTCATTATTTTGAAACTATAAAGTATCTAGTTAATTGTTTTTTCCAAGAGAAACGAGTAAAATAACGTCTAACCACTTTTAATAATTTTACAGTGTGTCCCAGCGTGTGTTTAGATATGAGTGTCTGTGAGTCTATGAATAAACAACAACAACATAATACAGATTTACCTTAAATATCCTTGTGTGTGTGTGTGTGTGTGTGTGTGTTCCTGGAAGATTATTGTCATACAACCTGAAAACTGAGAATTTAATGAGTTTATAATTTGTTAGCCTTTTTTGGGGGGGTTTGTTTTGCTTTGTGTTTTTGTTTGTTTGTTTGTTTTGTTTTGTTTTTTTGCCTCTTGTGTCTTTCTGATTACTCTTAACTCACCCCACTCTCCCACATTGGCGTGTGTATTTGTTGTGTGTGTGTGTGTTTGTGTGTGTGTGTGTGTGTGTGTGTGTATGTGTGTGTGACCAGGTTCATGGCCACCAATGACCTGATGCTGGAGCTGCAGAAGGACAGCATCAAACTGGATGAGGACAGTGAGAGGAAAGTGGTGACCATGCTGCTCAGACTGTTGGAGGACAAGAACGGGGAGGTGCAGAACCTCGCTGTGAAATGGTAAACACACACACACACACACATATACACACAGGTGGAGAAGCTGTGTGTGAGGTATTCTGTGGTCATGTTTGACTTTCAGCCTGGCGCCTCTGGTGAGCAAAGTGAAGGAGCCTCAGGTGGAGACGATGGTGGACACACTGTGTTCAAACATGACCTCAGACAAGGAGCAGCTGAGAGACATTTCCAGCATGGGACTGAAGACGGTGATCGCAGAGTTACCGCTGTCTTCATCGGGTGAGACGGAATCTTATCACTGAGTCGTTTCACCCTGTTTCTGTCTGAAATAAAAGATGCT
This sequence comes from Naso brachycentron, assembly GCA_029874485.1. Taxonomy (NCBI): domain Eukaryota; kingdom Metazoa; phylum Chordata; class Actinopteri; order Acanthuriformes; family Acanthuridae; genus Naso; species Naso brachycentron. The sequence goes on along the minus strand of JAQFJA010000012.1, from coordinate 1,934,811 downwards.
GCAGTGTTTAAACTCAGAAAATGTCTTTGACATAATCCTGCATTCAAATGATTTTAGCTTTAAATTCAAAATAATACCTGTAATAATAGTTTTTATGTAGATCGTTAAAAAAAATCAAGTGACATGAAACTGAGAATGGAAGTGATGAGACTAAAATGTGCATCAGACTGGTAACAAGTGTTTTATATGCATGTTAATTAATTGCCTGGCCATGTTTCTTATTGGCTAGTTTGTATATAATGACAGCTTGTAAATATGCTTAAAATGTATTTTACCAAAGAGAATAAAATACCATAAAGCTACACTAGTTATTTTCACTAATAAAACAAACAATAACATGAATCTTTCTCTTTGATCATGAAGTGATCAGCCAAAATAAAATGTAAATCATCATAGTATGACAAAGCAAAAAATTCAGTCAATTGTGTTTATTATTTAATGCTATTTTAATGTTACTGCATTTGAAGAAAACCAAATTGAAACTTTAAGATAAAATGCCTAAAAGTAACTTATGTGTATTTTTCTTAAAGCTACATATTTGTTTTTTAACCTGCCTGCCTCTGGGTTCTTGTTTCTATGTGGGTTGCCAGGTTTGACCCTGACCATCAGTGTGTGTAAGAAGATTACGTCCCAGCTGATTGGTGCCATGGGGAAACAAGAGGACGTGTCAGTGCAGTTAGAGGCGCTGGACATCCTGTCGGACATGTTGGGAAGGTAACAAAACATTTCATAAGGTTTTCGTCCACTTCAGAGGCAGGGCTCGATGTCTGTCGGTCGATCTCTTTGACCTCTTTGATCCAGACTGAAATATCTCTGAAACTGTTCCGTGGATTATCAATAAACCTCCCACAAACGTTCACGTTCCCCAGAGGATGAATCCTAGTGGCTTTGGTGATCCTCTGATATTAATCTTGCTCTACCAGCTGGTTGACATTTTTGATTCTGAGCAATTTTTTTTTTGAATTGTCATTAAATTTGCTTTCGATTAAAAGTTAATTAGGATAAATTGGATGACTTTTTTCTTGTGGCGCTACCTTGAGGTTCACGTGTGGTTTTGAGTGAAATGTGTCACTAACTATAGGAAGGAATGTCATGTAATTTTGTACCGATTTCTCTGTTCTCCTAGAGACAAAAAGTAATCTATTCACCTGGCACCATCGCAGGATACAAATTACAGTTTTTCAGCTTTGTGTTTCATGACCAAATACAACAGCACAATGCTGCACTGTGTTTACAGCTAATTAGCAAATGTTAGTAAGCTAATACGTCAAAATAAGACAATGAACAACGATAAATCTTACACCTGCTGCACACCAGCATGTTAGCACTGTGACTCTGAGCATGATGCATGTTAGCATTGTGACATTAGCATTTAGCTCAATGCTCCTCAATCACTGTGTGCGGCCTCAGAAAGCTGCTAGCTTGAATGGAGACTCCTCAAATCACAGTGAGTATAATAAAGAATTCTCTCCCAGCTGATCTAAAGTAAATATTAAACCCAAAATATTTGATTGCTCAAGTCAGAGATGATGTTGGTGGTGATAGTTTTGGGGTTTTTATTGTCTCCAGGCTGAGTGGTGCCCTGGTCAGTTTTCACAGCTCCCTGCTCTCCAGCCTGCTGCCTCAGGTAAGAAACACTCTGAAACTTCAAAACAATGTTCACTGATGTGAATGTGATGTATTTAAACACTTATCTACTCACTACAGCAGGAAACAAAATTTAAGTAGCAGGACAAAATTTGTAAATATTTGTGATATTAACATACTAATTAAAATATTTATATCAGATTCAGGTCAGTGTTAGCGTTGATTTTATGGTGAACGTTTTGTTCTAAGTTAAATATTGTTTATCTCTGTCGCTGTTTTAAGATATTTATTTATATATATATATACACGTGGAAATATCTGATTGATAATTGACTACACTGCATGTTTGTGAATGAATGAGAACTCTTCATTCAATATTAGTGACTGTTTGATTTTTCAATCTTTCCTTTTTTCAGTCGTTGTGACATATTGTGCTTGAATGTTGGAGCTTTATTTTAGTTTTTTATTTTTGTTTTTTCATGTATTCATCCATCTATCTTTTCTTTGATCTCACATCTGCCTTTATTTGTGCCTTTATTCATTTATTTATTCATTCACTCAGTGTTGGGGAGTAACTAGTTACATGTTTTGAATAGTAATCTGTAACCTATTACATCTAAGTAATTTTACCAACCCTGTTCACTCCTCACTGTGATACTCAGTTAACCAGCCCCAGGATGGCGGTAAGGAAACGCTCCATCTTGGCTCTCGGTCACCTGGTGCCCTGCTGTAGCCCCGCCCTCTTCTCTCAGTTGACTGAACACCTGTTGATGGAGTTGGCTAAAGGCCCGCCCACTTCAATGACGAGGACTTACATCCAGTGCCTGGCAACTGTCAGCCGTCAGGGCGGCCATCGAGTCGGTGAGATCTGTTGTTTCACTCATTTTTATTTCAATGACTTCCTCCATCCGTTTTTAAATCACTTGTTGATCTTGCATCAGCATATTTGTCTGACAGGCTTTATGCGTCTAAACCAGAAGAGTCTCTTGGGTGTTTTAGGGTTGGGCATCTTTTATCTGTGTTTTTGAGCCTGACTCCAGAAATCCTTCGTAAGAACTGCCACTAACTCTTCATATTTAGCTCCCTCCACGCCACTATGTAAAGAATAGCCAGTATTAACAATTTATGAAGTTATTAAGTATCAAAGTGGAATGCTTATGTACAAAGTTATTTGCCTTCCGTGACCTGTACCCAAACATTTTCAAAATTACTTTGAGCTTAATTCTCATTATCATTCATATTCCACAAGAAGGAGGAATGAGTTGCACATTCCTTTCTGTAGAACCTCTGTTGCCAAATTTGCTTTTACTTATCGTTAGTGTTGTGCTGTGGAATAGTATAAAACACCTAACTGAAACACACTCAGCATTATCTGCCTTTAAAAGAAAGCTCAAACAAAGTTTTTAGATTTTTTTACCAACACTTTTGTGTTATGTTTTCTTTGAGTTTCTGAGATATTGTGTATGCACTTTGTTTGTGTGTGTAAGTACACATATGTACTGTACCATTTTATATGATTTTATAACAAATTGTTAAAGGGGGGGTCGCTTGTAAGCCCTTTGGGTTTTTATGACCTCTCCTGCACATCTTTTCCTGTTCCTTCTGTTCTAATATGTTTTTTTCCTTTGTGTATTGTTCTTTTGTAAGTGCAAACAATAAACAAACAAACAAACAAACAAACTCTATAATAGTGTGTGTGTGTGTGTGTGTGTGTGTGTGTGTTTGGTAGGTGAACATTTAGAGAAGCTGATCCCAATGGTGGTGAAGTTAACCAGCGTGGAGGATGACGAGCTGAGAGAATATTGTTTCCAGGCCTTTGAGGCTTTCATACGCAGGTACACACACACACACACACACATACACACACAGAGCGTTCTCTCTCACTGTCATTATTGATCATGATATATCCATTACTTGAAAGGTGTCCAAAGGAGATGTCCCCTCATGTTGCCACGGTGACACAGCTTTGTCTGAGGTTCATGACCTTTGACCCTAACTACAATTATGATGATGAGGAGGAGGAGGAAGAAGACAGCATGGACATAGAGGACGGGCTTGATGAAGGTCTGTGTTTGTCTCTTTCTTTCTTTTTTCTTTAACGGCTGAATTTTTTTCTGTTTTCATTTTTTTCCAGTTAATATGTTTTTTATTTTTATTTTTATTCCTTTACAAAAACTACTTTGTGTTGTTCCTAAACTTTAGAATAATAAAGTAGGAGTTGTGAAACTAAATGAATTTCAGTGATTGGTTTGTCTGAGTACCAAGGTTATTTAATGAATATCAGTGTGGAACAGTAAGTTCATTTAACCATCTACTGAACATAAATCTCTTTCCTGTCTTATCTCATGACTCCATCCAGAATCAGACGATGAGTACAGTGACGATGATGATATGAGCTGGAAGGTGCGGCGCTCCTCCATCAAGTGTCTGGAGGCGTTGATCAGCACGAGGCGGGACCTTCTCCTCTCCTTCTACTCCTCCATCTGCCCCGCTCTGCTGGCCCGATTCAAGGAGCGTGAGGAGAATGTAAGGGCTGACGTCTTTGCTGCCTTTTCAACGCTGCTGAGGCAAACACGAGTGGGGTCGAGTCACCATGGCCTCATCACAGCCTGTCCAGACAAGGAGGAGGAGCCAGCGGTCGCCATGCTCAGAAAACAGGTGCAGACTCAGTGATGTGCTTTTACAGTTTGTCACAGATAAAGTGTTGTTTCTGAGAGTAGAAGAGGATGATGGGATTTGTGTGTGTCCATGTGTATTCATGTGTGTTCATATGTGTGCATGCGTGTGTGTGTGTGTGTTTCCTGTCCGTCCAGGTGTCAGTGATAGTGAAAGCTCTCCACAGACAGCTCAAGGAGAAGAGCATTAAATCTCGACAGGGCTGCTTCTGTCTCCTCACTGAACTGGCTCACACTGTGCCAGGAGCCCTGGAGCAGCATATTCCTGCTCTCATACCTGGTACACACACACACCCACACACACACCTAACACCTCCATTTTTCACCTTTTCTTGGTTTTTTACTTCTTGCTCATTTGCGCTCAAAACCTCCCAACATTTCTCTCTTTCTCTTCCCTCTGCTCTCTGCCTTCCTCCATCGTTTCCCTTTCTACTCTCTCTTCCCGTCCTTTCTCCCTTCTTCCAGGCATCGTCTTCTCCCTGACAGACAAGTCCACCTCCTCCACAATGAGGATTGATGCTCTCTCCTTCTTTCACGTCCTCCTCCTCTCCCACCCTCCTCAAGCCTTTCAGCCGCACATGCAGGTTCTTTAAGCTTCTGTCAAATCTCTGCTTCAGGACATTTTGCAGTGCCATGTGAAACATGCATATTGTTTGAACGTGTAATTTGCTGATGTATGTAATGATGACCTCTGTTCCTCATCTTCTCATCCTTGCTCCGGTCCCTGCAGGTGCTGCTGCCTCCAGTGGTGGCCTGTGTAGAGGACAGTTTCTATAAGATCACCTCAGAGGCTCTGCTGGTCACCCAGCAGCTGGTCAGAGTGATGAGGCCGCAGGGACAGAATGTCACGGCCGGAGGATTCGACCCAAAACCCTTTGTCACAGAGGTATGAAGGATCATATTTCCTCTGTTTATCTATTTGTTTGTCACTTTGTCCTGCTCTGTATCATCCTGTCTGAAATTGTTCTCAACTATGGCTCTAATAACTCCGTAACACCCAGAAAATCGATCACCTTGAATTAAATTGATTTTGGAATCAGGGTTAATTTAGGACACCTGATGTTTTGCCTGAACGATCAGTGATCATCTCTTGGAAGACCTGATGACTGTCCTTCAGTTTAAGTAGCTCCATGGTCTGATTTCCTTCATGGCTGATGTCAAACAATCTGTTATTAACTATAACAGGCTTGTTTTAAATTTGTTGTAGAACTTTATGTGTTGTGGTTAAAGTTTAGGCTTGAGACTGCTGTGACGTGAAACCAAACCTTGAACAGACACAATGTTGCCATCTGCTGCTATTCAGAGTGTCGAGGTTTTGGACGGTCCATTGATGCGTGCAGTGTAAAGATAAAGTTGCAGGAAGGCCGATTAAAACCTGTAGTTTGAATTAACTGAAGATCAGTAAAGTGGCTGTGTCTGCCCAGCAGGTGATCTAAAAGTCCTAAAATCCTAAAACTGTGTTTCTCCGAGGTGTTTTCTGTAACCCTGAAGCGACTGAAAGCAACAGACATCGACCAGGAAGTGAAAGAGAGGGCCATTTCCTGTATGGGTCACATGGTGTGTCACCTAGGTGACCACCTGCGGGCGGAGCTGCCGGGCATTTTGGCGATACTTCTGGAGAGGTTAAAGAATGAGATCACACGTCTGACGGCAGTCCGGACCATCGCTCTTATCTCTGCATCACCGTTAAAGGTTCAGCAAGATTTTTTATTTTTAACAAAAAAATCTTTACTGGATTTTATTTTTCCATGTGCTTATTAAAAGACTTGTTCAAAAAGAAAATAGAAAAAACTTCCTCTCCCTGTCTCTCTTCTTTTGTTCTTCTTTTTCGCCCTCTTGTCCAGATCGACCTGTCGTCCATCCTGCCTGAAGCTCTGTCCGTGTTGGGATCCTTCTTGAGGAAGAACCAGCGGGCTCTGAAGCTCGGCACGCTGGCATGTTTGACCGCGCTGGTCACGCATCACGCTGCCAGCATCAAACCTGCAGCACTGGAGCCTGTGCTTAGTGAACTTCCTCCTCTGTTGGATGAGAGCGACATGCACGTGTCACAGGTGCTGCACTGAATGTAACGCTCACACACATTTAGGTGTAAATATGTAGATTTATTTAGTTGTCTGGAGGTCAACATGGTCTGATCGAGGGTAGATGGGGTCATTTTACATGTTTTTGTGAAACAAACTGTGTTGTTGCAGAAAAATAAATCACTGAGAGAGCACGGCCTTGTGATTATAACAAAACAGGACAGACTGAAAATAGAAAAAAGGTTATCTGTATTTGGATTTTGATCTGCATCCAAATACAGATCAGGACACAGAGTCATTGTTTTTGAAAAAACAAATAAGGAGAAATTAAAGCCTCAGAGTGTTACACCAAATTCAGAGTTTAAATTGTGGTCACTGGTTTAGTTATCATATTTCTGTAGAGCTATCTACAGGAAATATGACATTGAAGTTTGCAGAATTTTATCATGGATCTTACATGCAGGTGTCATCTAAATGCTTTTGAAATTGCACAGTGAAAACTTAAATAAGTCAGAAAAAGAAAACTAAGATGCATCTGAAAGCTTACGGGCTCATCCAGATGTGCACCAAATATGTTAAAGAAACCAAAAGTGTTTAAAATGCTTCGTAGAAAATGATGGAAATTTTTTCGAGGTGGTAAAACTAAATCCTGTGATGAGAGATCAGTCAGCTTCTTGTCTGTGGTGAAGTTGCATTGTGGGACCTTGTCGAAGAAGAGCAGTTTCATATTTAAAACAAAAATTCTTTGAATAGTTTTTGAGATATTCTGCTACTTAACAGATAGACAAACATTTAAGACTTGGTGGAGCTAACTGTTTTCCTCCTGTCTTGTTGAACTCTGACTCTGCTTTCTGTAACAATATAAATACTGTTTTTATAAAACACGTTGTAGTAAACTGCTTGTGTGCTCTGCTCAGGTATCCATCACCTTGCTGGCCTGCATGGCCCGAGCCTGCCCCTCCTCTCTGGCTAAGATCAGCTCGTCTGTGCTGCCAGGAGTCTTCACACTCGTCCATTCACCACTGCTGCAGGGCGGAGCGCTGGCAGCCATACTGGACTTCCTACAGGCGCTGGTGCTGTCCAAAACCACTAACCTGGGCTACAGGTGAGATGGTGGGAGTGGATGAGTTTTGCTTTGGATCTGTTTACAATACAACAACAGAAAACTGAAAAAGTGTTTACTGGGGTTGATTGCTTTCTGGTCTGAAAACTGTCAAGGATAATTATCATTGGTCTGATACAGTTCAAAAAATATAACAAATTAAATATTTACTGACACTTTATTGATCGAAGTCGTACTTACGTAGAAATTAAGCGCACAGCATCTAATTTCTGCCACTAGAGGTCTCTCTCTGAAAGCAATGAAAAGAAAGACATAGTTTGATGATATCTTGAAGAAGTGTGGAATCATGCGATTTGTTTATTTTATTGTTAAACAGTCTCCATGTCAGATGAAAATCTCTGTGACTGGAAAAAATGAGTACACAAGTTACCAAACTCAACAAAATATTTAACAAAGATATTGTGGTTTTTAAACATGTTAATACAGAAATGTTTCATGTAATACATTTCCTTTTCTCTTGTCCCTCCCTTCTCCTCTTCTTCATCCTCCTCTCCCTCAGTCAGTTGCTGAAATCTCTCACAGGTCCATTTCACAGCTCTCAGTCCTCAGCAGACGCCACCGTCATCCACAGGCAGTCGTACCACTCCGTCGCTCGCTGTGTGGCTGCTCTGTCCTCCGCCTGCCCCAAAGAGACAGCAGGCACTGTGTCCGGCCTCATACAGCAGGTGTCTGAGTGTCTGAACTCTGGTTGTGCATAAACATCTTCTGTCTCGTTGTTAATGTCTCGCCTCTCCTGTGCTCAGGTTAAGAGTTCTGCTTCTCCAGAGTCGGCTCGAGTCCTGGCTCTGCTGTGTCTCGGGGAGGTGGGGAGGACCGGCAGCCTGGGAGGAAGTAAGGAGGTGCAGGGAGTCATTCTGGAGGCCATCGCCTCCACCAATGAGGAGGTAAGAGAGGAAGCACGGAGGTAGAGTGAGGCAGATGAGAGGGATCAGACAGTCCTGTGATAGTTGGAGTGTTTTCGGCTTTTTGACAAATGAGGAGTAAAGGCAGAAACAGCTACAGTGACGCCTGCTCATTCAAAGCTGTGCCAGTGTAAACCAGAGGTGTTAATTGATCTTTTTCCAGGATGAATCGAAGTGAAGAGCACAGCTTTTGCTCATTTTTGAATATAAAAAGTTTCTGGTTTGTGATTCCAGATGAAGACGGCAGCGTCCTGCGCTTTAGGCAGCATGGCGGTCGGCAGCTTGAACGACTACCTGCCCTTCCTGCTGAAGGAGATCGCCTCCCAGCCACGGAGACAATACCTGCTCCTCCACTCCCTCAAAGAAGTCATCAGGTGTGTGTGTGTGTTAAGATTTTATTATTTATTTAATTATTTCCTCTTTGAATGCATCTTTTCTCTTTCTCCTTCTTTCAACCCTCCGAAACCTACATAGACAAAGAAACACATGGACGTAGTTTTATATTTTTGCCAATCCTGAACTTTTTTTCCTACTTAGTATCAAGTGTCATACATC
>JAQFJA010000012.1:1804907-1815660 GCA_029874485.1 Naso brachycentron | reverse complement strand
TGAATGTATCATTAAAATGTACAAAAACAAGCCGTCATTGGGCTCCATATAAAACTGTAATGCCTGAAAAGTGAACAAATAACTGAACAAAAGAACAAAAAATGTGGAGAAAAATGGATGAAATGGGTTTTTTTAACCTTTTACAGATTTAAGGGAAACATCAGTTTCAGCTGCTTCAGTGCATCTTCATCATGTCAGTGAGTCTTAATGAGAAAGGTCTTCACTTGTCTTCCTCGGCCTTGCCTGTGTTCGGGCCTGTTTGAATCTGCTGTTAACTCGTCTTTTCTTCTCATGTTTCGCCCTCTTCCTGTTTGATGCCTGGTTTGTTGTTGCTCAGTTTCTGAAGTTTATTTGAAGCCTTCAAGTTTTGCAGTGGAAGTCGTGTTTCAGTTTGAGATCAGTTTGGTTTTTGTTTTTGTTTGCTTGTCTAATAAAGAGTTGAATAAAAAATGAAAGTTAAAGCACAAATTTCTTTGTTTTTGCATTTTTTACAGTTGTAGTTATATTTGACTAGATTATATAATCATATTTGATCTGGTAACTTTTCTTCATGAACTGCAGCAGTGTCAACACAGATGTTTCTGATTGTGAAGTCGGCGTTTTTCGTACTTATTTCTGTACATTTGAAGTGATTCTTCATCCTCTCGCAGCCTTCATCATCAGTCCTGACTTTAGGTCAGAGCGACTGAACGAGCTGTCGCCTCCACTTGTTCCATCACATCCTTCACACAAACTGTTGAGGCCTGTTTATTTTTTCTTATTTTTTATCACGTCGAGAGTTTTGTCATCCAAAATAGAAGACATAAATTTTTAATCAGCAGGACACGAATCTGATCTCAGGTGTGTTCTTTCTCCAACCCAGAATAAAGTGTGTGTGTGTGTTTGTACAACATTATCAGGAAGCGAATAGATTATAGACCTAGGATGCTTGTTTTAACTTTAAAAATATTAATTTATTGTAGTGTTGACATTAGAATATTTCAGGCTTCATAAGTTTTTATGCGTCATGTAGGTTCAAAACCCCTGAAATCATCTGAACTAAATAAAGCAAGAAGGTAGCAGTAAAATTGAAAAAGGTCAGATTTTATGAAGGAATGTAAAGAGGCAATGAACATGTTTTTATTGCCTGGTTCACAATAAGTTGTCATATTAGACCTTCAGTGTGTTAACAGGGTTGTGGGTCTCTGACAGATTTCAGCTCTCAGCCCTCACTCATCCTGACGGAGCTTCAAACTGTGTTAACATCATGTTTCTCCTCTTCAAGCTGTCAGATGGGACGGAAACCTGCCGGAGGACATGAATGTTTGTGAAACCCACTGAGCTGCAGAACCATCTTCATGTCTTTCCTTCTGTTGAGACGCTCACAAAGTTTTACTCCTTTTCTCCATTCCAGCATCAGATATTGAACTTTTTGCTGCACTGCATTTGACAGCTGCACTTCTTAGTTACTTTACAGACTAAAAAAAAAAATCTTCCATTTATAAAAGCTTATAAGACGCAGTGCATTGTAAAAAATTCAGCAGTGTTTCTCAGTCTGTCGGCTGGTGGCTCATTACAACAGTGTCCAGCTGAGGGACTTTATTCTTTTTATCATTTTCTGCCCAAGCTTCATTACTTTCATTTTAATAAATGCTTTAATCCCAAAAAACTCAAATTAGCCCTTTAAAAAACACACGAAAAACTGCACATTTGTCTGGTCAGAACTTTGTTTTTTGTTTCTTTTTCTCTAAGATTTATCTGGCGACCCTTCAGTGGGCTCTGACCCATAGGTTGAGAACCTCTGGACTTAAGTATTAAACTGTATATGAATTATTTCAAACTGTCTTCACCTCAAGCAGCTTCAACAGTAGAAATACTGTTTACTTTGGTAAATGTGACTGATAATTTTGTATGTTTTCTTGAGTAAAAGCAGGACTTTGACTTGACTAGAGTTTTCAGTGCAGTTTTGGTACTTTTACTCGAGTTAAAGATGCGGGTAAATTTCCACCGTCGCTAACTGTTGTGTTATTTGAACTATAAAGGCAGCAACACAAAAATAAATTTTACACATAAAAACATTTCTACATATATATCTGTGCTTAATTAATCTTTTCTGTAACATTTTCTATGAAGCCTGTCTCTGAAATGCATTATAGCACATTATGAACACACTTACAATGCATTACAGGCGATTATAGTAATGTTTGATTAAGTCCAGAGGTTCTCAACCTAGGGGTCGGAGCCCACTGAAGGGTCACCAGAAAAATCTAAGAGGTTCTCAGAAGATTAAAAGTAGAGAAAAGAAACAAAAAACAAAGTTCTGACCACACAAAACTTCAGTTTTTCGTTTGTTTTTTAAATGGATAATTTGATTTTTTTGGGACTGAAGCATTTATTAATTTGCTTTTAACTATGATTATACAGCATTATAGGCACATTATAACGCATTACAAGTATGTTCATCATGTGTTACCATCTTGTTAATCTAAATCTAATTTTTTTTTTTTTAATTTTGCATGGTTTAATTTTCTTAAATTTAATTTTCTTTAAATTAAATTAATTTTTTTTCTTTTTTCTGTCTGTGATCAACCTTATTTTTAAAGCACTCTGAAATGATTGTGAGCTGAGACAGAGAGATGAAAGAGAAATGGAGGAAAAAGTCGAGTTCAGTGTAAAACGAAGACATGCAGAAGTGAAATGAAAGACCTGAGATGAGTTCAGGACGTGTTGTTTGGGCTGATGCTCGCACGCTGTGTCCTCACTTTGTGGAATCTTGGATGATATTAAATGACAGTTTGACAGGTGTGATCCATCATCCAGCAGACACAGAGGATGTTTCCCAAAGTCATCCTGTAAATGACCCCCGGTGACGCGTCTGCCTCCTGCAGACTGAACTGAATCAGTCCAGCTGTTTCTGTAAAACACTGCAGAAAATGTTACGTGTTTTACTGTTGGGCTCCAATTTACACATTTCCCTTTTCATAGAAAGATTATAAAATAAAATATATCATACATATTTGCTCTGTGTGTGGATTTCTAAAGGTTACTTTAACTCAAACACCTGCTGTTGTGGGTGGTTGGCCTTCTATTAGCTTTAGTGATGATGTTGCTGTTAGACATGCTTACATCACAGCTCTATGGACTGTAATGTCCGTCCCTCCCTTATTCACTTTGGTCCACACAAAAATATCACAGCATCTCTTTGGGAAGTTTTCCCTCGGAGGACTGCGAGCAGAAGAGCAAGCTGCTGCTTTGTTGTATTTTTATGATACAAAATGGTCCAAGAAAACCTCGAGGTGACTGACTGACATCCTGCAGGGTTCTTCTGCCCGCCACACTAAGATCACGACCACATCTGACGAGTGTTTCTTGTAACAGATGTGTAACTAGAGGTCAGCGCAGCAACTTTTTCCTTCATAAACCATTTAGTGATGTGCGGGTTAAATATCTTTCTTTTACACTACTTTTCACAGTTTTTCATGATAGTTTTTATTCATTCATTTGCTTGCATGCTGTTTCACTTCAGTGCCTCAACCTTTTTTCTCTGTGTGATTCGTCACATTCATGGTTTAAACACAGAAACGAACCCAGTGTCGGTGTGAACAAACCTCCATCCCGCAAAACACCACATGCACATAAGACCAAACTACAGCACATTGTGTCAGGCTGTCATGGAAGACCCGAAGCTGAAGTCAAGCTGTCAGACAACAGTAAGTCTTTAACAGTATGGCCTCCGATGACTTTCATTAATAGAAGCATCCATCCAAACTGCTGCTTTTTTGAGTAACTGTCTTCACTGTTTAGTCAAGTTGTTTCTAAAGATTGCTATCACCATGCTACGTGTCCATGGCCTCAGATCAGATGAGAATCAGATTCATTATTTTAAATATTTTCTGAATCAGAACTGAAAACCTCACACTGGTTTGAACATCAGATCTGTGTCAGTTCAGCTACAGTGAGAGTCTGAGCTCCTCCTCACAGCTGATGCAGCTCCTTCCTCCTCAGTATTGACGTGAACGACGGATGTTCCACATAGCTGTAATTGATTACACCTCCTTCGTCCTCGTAATCAATATCATCCTCCTCCATATCGTCAATGTCATCATCGTCCAGACACCTGCTGTCCCCGTCCGATCCCTCCTCCTCGTCCTCCTCATCCTCCTCTGGCTCCTTCTCGCAGCTCAGCCTCATCTTCCTGCGGTTGTTGTTCCTCACTGACGCCTCCAGAGCTTTCTGTCGGCGGTAGAAGTGGGAGAACTTGTTGAAGATGATGGTGATGGGTAGCGCCACTACCAGGGTGCCGCCCAGAATGCAGCCACTGGCCGCCAGCTTCCCAGCCACCGTGACAGGCACCACGTCCCCATAGCCCACCGTGGTCATGCTGACCGTCCCCCACCACCAGCAGGCGGGGATGGTGTCCAGACCCACATCCTGCAAAAGAGACAGTCGCAGAAGATTCCTGTTCATGAGCTTAAAATGGGGTTTTTATGCAACAACAAACAAAAAAGGTTCATGTTATAAAACCTAATAGTCTGAATAATGACAAAAATCACTAAAGAGGAAGAAAATATTAAGACAAAAAACAAGACTAACCAAAAACATGTTAGGGAAAAAAAATATGATTATTATCAATTCTATTATTTACTTGACCTTAAAAAAACAGATGTGGGAGTTTTGGAATAAACTGTAATAAATAAAATTAAAGTAAATCTTAAGAATAAAAACTGATCAAGTGAACGTTTACATTAAACTTAGTGCAGTGTAACGCCAGAATCAGAGTCAAAGCATCAAGTTAAACATCCGTCAAACTTCACCTCCTCATATTCAGCCGTGTAAGCGATGCCGGAGAAGACAGAGACTCCAACAGCCAGATACAGCAGCAGAATGCCGACCTCACGGTAACTGTGCTGCAGATAGAAGACAGAGGAAAGCTTATAAGAAACATTGAACGTCTCCAAGTCAGAAACAGTCAGGGAATGGAAGCGTAGATGGTTGGTTAACATCAGCATACTGCAGTCTAATCCCTGTGATCTGCTGGTGTGTTTGCAACAAACCAAATGAAGCCAGATGAGGTCATTATCTTTTGACAAAAATATCTACAAAGTGAGACCACATGTCATGTTCAAAGGATTGCCTTTTTTGGTTTAGAAGACAAGAAGAAGAGAGGTACAGCTTTTCTCTGTGGATTCTCTAAAAACACCAGTGAGAAAAAAATGTCAGTCTGCACTAAAAATAAAATGTAGACTTGATATTCTATTAATGCTACGATGCTAACTGCTCAATATTTCAGATCTATTTTTTGGGTATCTTCCTTTGGGGGGGGGCTTTGCAACAACAATGTAGTTAGTTGTTATTATATGTCTATATCTATATAGCTTTATCTATATCGATAGATAGATAGATAGATAGATAGATATACAAAGATATTATCATCAGTGCATTAAGAGTCCCAACCTGAGGACATTCCACTGTTAAAAAAACTGAAGCTCTTGAAGCAACAAGCAGTGTTTAAGGCAATTCTGGAGACACAACACTTAAAAATATTTATACCTCAGAGTCTCATGTTAAAGCTTTGCAGAGACTTGCTGTCCAAACCCTGTCACTGTGTCCAGACTCACTTTGACTGACTGATGTCTTGTGTTTTAGGCATTTCCACTCATTGATATGCAGGAAAAGAGACAGAAAAGCTCTCAATGTTTCACTCTGATGCTGCTCACGAATCAGGAGCTTTTACTGAAGAGCTGCTGCAGCATAAATGTAAATATAATGCATCCAAATCCAGTAAAGCAGCAACATTTTAAAAAATAAACACAAATTACTTAAGACAATGATTTATCTATGTACATTACAACTGCTGCATAATGCTGTTTAATACTCAGATAATGCTCTCCTCTGCCCATGTTATGATGCATGAGGCCGTAACACGAGCTGCTGCTCAGCTCGCAGACACTTTACATCTCATGTCAACCGAGGCAGATGTGATGAAACCCAGCAGGAGCTGCAGAGTCGGAGACTAAAATCTGATTCTGCACCAGATAAAATGTCTGTGCTGCTGTTACTAAAACACTCAAACAGCAGATGACACCACAAAACGCCTGAATGAACTGATCCAGCAACAGCACTTCAGACACAAGACTTCTTTATTATCTTTATTTTACTCAGGCAAGCTCCGATTAGGGAGTAAACATGAAAATATTATGGGACAGTGACTCACCACATTAACCTCAAACAGCCGAAAAGGCTTCTCTCCTCCTTTTTCCTCCAAAACAGTGATAAAATTCAATATTTTAAATGCTTGTTTACTCATTTAGAGATATCTGCACCTGTCCAAACAGTTTTTTTTTTAAATATCATATTTAAATCATCCACCTGATATTCCACTGCAGCAAAGTTAAACTCACAGTCATTTACGCTATTGTTCAAGATGCTGCTCCAAACTGAGAATGTCTGACTCACCAATAATCAATCAATAAACAAAAAGTGCAACCACGAGCAGATGAAGAAACTTGATTTATTTTTTTTTATATATATATATTTTTTTTTTTTCAAGGAAAGAAAAAATCTTTTCAGATGTTTAAAGGAGCTACATACAAAATTTACCCTTATTATATTTCAAGAAAAATACATTTTGCTATCTAAGAACTAGTGGTGTAGTGACATCTAGAATGGAGAGGGACGTCACATGCCTTCTCTGTGTTGTCATGGAGCTTCTCAGTTTCTTTGTTTTGGTGGCCGGGACGGCCGTGTGTTCATGTTGGTTCAAGTGGACCCCCTCCTTCAGAACCGTTGACCCCCACCCCTTTATAAAAGGCCGCAGCAAGTGAGGAGCAGCTGAGCATATTTTTTCAATATCTAACCCATGCCTGGCTAACTTTACAGACAGACAAGTGGGAAGGCTCACATCACAAGCTGTTCAATAATAATCACATAAATGTTGTTATATCGTGTTGTAATTGAGAGTGTGACCCACCATGCATCGTGGAAAGAGACAATTAGATGTTTTTCACTTAAAATAACATCACATTATCACCAAGTAGACGCAGCGACTGGCTAACTGCTAACAGTGGCAGGTCCTGCTCAACCATCTGTAGCCTGCAGACAAGACAAACTTTATTATTTCCACAAGCTGTAAATGAATCATAGATGTTGCTATAATGTGTTGCAATATTAGCTTTTTTTTGGGTCAGTTTTAGTGCTTTTGTCCAGTGTTTTTTTTAACGTGTTGTGTTGTATGAATCAGGGGCAGCGTGAGACTCAGCTTGGTATGAACTGAATGGCTGAGTCCTTGGTCGACAGCGCACACAGCTGCAGAAAGACTCCTACTAAAAGCTCCTATTCTTCCCGATGTGTAGTAATCACAAAAAACAGGACTTGCCTGGTTGCCAAGGCTGTTATCCATTGCATCGGATTATTCCTTTTATTTAAAATTGTGTAGTTTTCAATAACAAGGAGTTTTTAAGTCCACCAGAGCCTGAAATTCCTCTCAAAGCAAACATCGAACATCAAGCTGAGTAGCTGAGATCAGGGGGTGGGGCGGGTGGAGTGCCAATGGAAGGGGGAGGTGTGGCTAACACGCAGGTTTGTTTTGGTGTAAAGTGGTACTGAACTGCAACCACTGGCAGTGAACTGATTTTGTATAGAGCTCCTTTACTGAGAACCGAAATACATCTGATACTTTTGTAAGAGGTAGGGAGAAAAACTGAATGTAAAAAAAAAAAAAGTGTTGTTTGTTTACTCCACAGAACAACACAAACACGTTGCTTTTTAATCTGAATATAAATTGCACAATGCAGCATCACTTTAATGTAACTACACTTCAGAACCAACCTGCCATGATGATACTTGTGTTGAAATCAAATCTGTTGATAAAAATCCTGATGAGGAAAATGAAAAACTGTCATCCGTCACTGCATTGTACACTCTTGGTCTCCATGGTTACAGTTTTATCTCAATTAACCTGCAGCTCAGTGCTCCAGTGTTATGACTCTCAATCATAGTTAGAATTTAGGTCTGAAACTGCCTGCAGAGCTCTAAAACCCAAACAGTCTGCAAACCACTGAAAATCAAAACCACATCTTTAGCTCTGACCTTTAGACCTTCATCTGCTCCCAGTCCATCAACCTTTATCTGCTGCATCTGCAGAAAGGTCAACGGACCAAAATGTCACAAAGAAAACAAAAATCAATCGCATTGTTTTTAGTTTTCTTAGTATTTCTGCCATTGGTTAATGTCACAGTGTTTCTGCCCAGAGTCAGCGAGTCACATGTTACATAATTCATAAAACACACATGTGGCTGCAGACTCACCCGAAGTGTTGCTCCCAGTGACCGCAGTCCTGTAGAGTGTCGGGCCAACTTCAACACTCTGAAGATCCTCATTAACCTTAACACCTAGGAGAGAGCGAGAAAGAGAATGATGCATTATTAACCAACAAAAAGAGGTGACAGCACTCTTTGTAACTTTGGCTGGAGATAATTACAGGATAAGGGCACACTGAATTTACCAACAATCTAAATTTGGCACTTTAACAACACTTGTGTTAGCTGTGAGCCCTTTTTGGCCCTTCAAAAAGCCCGAACAGTCCCTTTAGGACCACACGTGTGTGCACGTGTATCAGACGATTTGCTAAATGAAATGAGTGGGATTAATCAACACAATGCTAAAGTTACAATCAGATGACAGTAAACAAACATTTCAGGAGCTGAACAATAAAGTCGAGTTGTCAGCTCTGCTGACAGCAAACAAGACAAAACATGATAGTATTCTGAATGATTTTGAGTATTTTATAAAATGGAACACATTCCTCAACATCTCTCATGTTGACAGTATCAAATATAAAATATCAGTCTCATCTTTCTTTCTGTTTGCAGTAGAAAGAATTTTGTATTTCTTCATTTAAAGGTCACATTCATAACTTTTTGTACTGGGAGTAACATATAAAACATTGTGAACCTGGATGAGTCGTCCCAGGTCTCCCAGTTCGGACTCTGATCCCAGCATCAGGTCAAACAGCAGAGTGATGTAGATTGGAATCACAGAAACCATATCGATGATGTTCAGCGGGTGATGAAAGAACTTCTTGCGGTTCGGTGCCAGCAGCAGCCGTGTCACCACCTATGAGACAGAGAAAGTATTCAGTCTCCTGCTTCCACCAACAGCTTTGTAAATCGTACCATGATAACAACACACACTTTGTTCTGATCTCCTCACCTCGAAGGTGAACCAGCAGGTGCAGAACACCTCCAGAGTCTGCATGGTGGAGTCCTCCATCAACTTCCCTTCACTGTCAAAGGTCTGAGAGTGAAGAGGAGAAAGATCAGTGGTCACAGAAGTTTTCAATGATGCATTTAGTTCTTTTACACCAACCTGATATTCTGGGATGCTGTTAATGCACATGGTGGCGATGGATGTGAGCACCACCCCGATGGAAATCAGACTGAAGAGCTTGCTGGGAATGGAGTATCCCGGGTTCTCCAGCGTCAGCCACAGACACTTCCTGATGTTCCCGTAACGCACCTCCTGGAAGTGCTGCATGTCTCTGTGAGGGTGGAGGAAGATGGCGAGTTAAAAGAAGGAGCAACGAAGGGAGATGAACAGGGCTGCATGATTCCTGATGATCCTGTGTTTACTTATTCCATAGGCCTCCACAGTCTTTTACCTGTTCAGGTCAGATATCTCATCCACAGACGTGTCGATACTGCTGACATCGCTCTCGTCGTCCCAGCTGTGATGCCGGCTGCTCTCCAGCTTGCGGTCGTGGTAACGGTAACTGCAGCAGCTGTCCAGGAAGAACTCATTGATGCCCCAGTACTCGATCTCCTGACTGTGGGGTACACATGAGCCAAAGCAAGTTCAAAAATATAGTGCAGCCTACTAGGGCTTTAAGCTATGAAATGAAAGTCAGACAGAATGGGGAACCAACCAGGCTCAATTCATAATCCTGTCTAAATGATCTGTTCAAAAAACTGTGAGGCTTCATTTATCTTATGACTTTTTTGCTTTCAAACTATGTGTCTCCTCCTCTGCTTTGTCAAAAATATAACAGGGACTGTTCCACTCTTTCTCCCTTATTGACGATTCTCTGGATCTGTCAATCATAGGTCTCGTGCCCAGCCCACCACAGCTGCTAGTGCTGGGTTGACCAATGAAAGAAGAGCATGAATCAAGATGGCTAACAGTAACATGGGAGAAACATGGAGAGACTCAGTCAGACTCTTCGTGCGTTCCAGGTGTCATTGGAAGTCGTAAATTCCGAGTTGCAAATTGGAAGGACCGCCCCCTTGAAGTTGAAATTCCGACTCTGAACTCGGGGTCCTCTGGGTTTGCCCGAGTGGGCAGTCCTTTTGTAACTTTTGGTTTGCAACTTGGAGCTCTACTTGGAAAATGACTTCCGATGACAACTGGAATGCACATTCTGACTCAGATGAGGAATCTATTTTGCACCAAAATCAGGGACTAGCAGATATATCAGAACATTAGGTGTAGTTAGTATCTTTTATTTATGTTGTTTGTTAGCTTGTTAGCTTGTTAGTGGCAGTGGCTGACATAGTGTTAGCTGTTGTGCTAATGCAAAGTCTTACTCTGTAAGTCCGCTCTGTGCTAAAGGTTTCAGGTTTCTTTTACTGTGATTGGCTTTCAAATTTGTGGCATACCAAATCTAACTTGCCCAAGGAATGTTTGAATCTAAGATTTCAGAGCAGTGCACAGACATCGCACTCCTTGCTAGTGATAAAGTAATACAAATCAGTATAAGCAAGGTTTGAGGCTTAGGGGG
>JAQFJA010000012.1:1744302-1775907 GCA_029874485.1 Naso brachycentron | reverse complement strand
CTTTCTTTTACCTAGTAATGATCTAAATATGCTGACTGCAGATTGCCCAGCATGCAACCAAGTTGAATTACAAGGCAGAAAGTAGTAACTTATTTGAGTAGGCTATACCATAAACCTTTAAAAATGCAAGAACTTATTTATTAAGTATCTTCATAAAGTAATATTTTGGTGGTACTTGTTTATTAAGTCATATTTTGGGGGAATAAACCTTTAAAGTATCCTTCTGTATTTGCATTTATCCAATTCACTGGTGGTGCTGTTGCCAAAAAAGAGGTCCTGAAATGACGGTCCTGAAACTGCAGCCTGCAAGTCTGCCAATAGATACTATTGCCTGGTCGCACTGAAAGGGGTCCTACTAGGTGACAAATACGTTTGCCTAAGTGTAAATGTAGGGACGCTTCACTACAGCCTAAATTTAACTGCAGTTTCGGGAGACTGGTGGCGTCCCTGTAGGTGCTGTGACCCAATGCCCACAGAGGACAAATGCCTTTGTTGTAAAGAGAAAATTATTCAATGAGTCTATCTACATGGACATTATTATAACTGATGGTGTGCATGGATTTAGAAAGGGAAATAAAAGTAAGTTTATATTTTATAATCAGTCATGACTCCGTTGATACTCTGGCAGCAGTGTAGGGGTATTTGGCACAACTACACCAACTTCCAAGGTGTGTGGAGAAATGGAGGAATCCTTGAAGAGGTCAAAAAGCTCCAGCAACACTTTTAGTTTAGAGAACAACTTTATTAGACCGATGCGTTTCGGCTTGTAGCTTTCATCAGGGTCATCAAGAAACACATTGCGAACATCAGCATTTGAAAAGATATTTATTTAAATGATGGTGTTTTCAGTGTGTTTCTTGATGACTCGGTTGATACTCTACCCATACCACAGGCTTATTGAGTTTTTTTTCTGCCATGCTTTCGTGTGTTACATGACTGATGCTATGTAAGCTAAATAATTTAGCCAATTTTCCCTCCACCGTGTCGGTAGCAGGTCTCTCCACTCTTGGAACAGCGTTTTTCTTTCGGTAAACATGCTGTTTTTGTTTTTTTTATCTTTTTTGCCTCTGAAGTCAACCAGATCAAACTGGTCACTAAAAGCCCGATGGTCGACGGATGCAGCGTACGGATAGGAGTATTTTCATCCATTCTTATCACTACTAGCCACAAACTCAATGTATCCCCATCCAACAATGGCAGTCTATGAAAACTGGATGAAGTGTAGCTCAACATTTTGTTGGTATGATTTGGATATGCACAAACATGAACAACTGTTTTATTTTTAAGATAGCGCTCAAACACAAAACTGTCTTCCTTACAGACTCCTTAACTTTCTCACCGTCCTCTTCCACAACAACTCACTCCCAGTTCCCGCGGGATCACGCGATACTTCTGTTAGAGCTACACCTCTGTTTGGATAGCGTCGGGGGACTCTTCACACACTTATCACATCAACACAACAGTTTGTAGCAAAAATAAGCATTTTTAATGCACATATTTTGGCTTTTATGATTGCTCCACTTCCCAAAATATGGAAAAATAGGGCCCAGGTTATAAAAATCCCAGAATTACCCTTTAACTCAGCTGCATTCTTAAAAGTCGAAGACTTTGTAGCACTGCTGACAGCACAAAATAATCCAGCTAACAGCTATGCTCACGCTACAATGTCTTTTTGGTCATTTTTAGCTGTTGTCAATATTGACTGCGCATGTTTATGGATAAGTGTTGCTGTTGGTTTTATACCATGACACTTAATATTTGGTCATGTTTCTTAATGGTTGCTTAATGTTTTTGCCCTCATCCAGATGAGTATTGGAAAGTATTTTGTGAGTCTATTGTTTTGTGTATACAGCAAACTCTCGATTATGTCGTGTCTTGGCATCGATGCAGATTTCATGTCCGCATCATGATACATTTTATAACCGAGAAATTTCCACACCAGATGAAATGCGTGTCTTGATAAACTGCCAACAATCCGATGCAGTAAAGATACACACAGCAACTACAAATACAATATGACACGATTCAGACTTTAAATCATGATGCAGAGCAACTCTACGCAACGTGATTCAACACAGTGCGATTCGATACTATGTGAAGGGATTGGGCAATGCAAAGGAATGACGCGATGCAATTCAATGAGTTTTATTATTTATTAATCAATGATTTATCCAATAAAAGCTAAAATGAGAAGTGAAGACAAAAAAAACTATTAAACTAAACCATTACTCCGCTTTAAATGTCTTATGAAATGCCTGAAATGAAAAATGTTCATTATTATCGATGTGTTCTTCTAATCTGTTTTTGGTCGTCCGCTAAATATTTGAATATGACCATTGTAGTACACCCTCCTAACCGATAGTGTCACCATTGAACGGAAGTTGTAAAGTTTTAATCTTGAACTTTGGTTCAGATTGACAGTTAATTTTGCAGACAATCTTGATTGGCATTTGTCACTTTAAAGATATCCAAACAACTATCTATTGATGATACGTTACTGTTTTTGTCAACAATTTTCTTACCTTTGGAGAAGAATGAGAAATAACTTTTAGTATTACGAGCATAACAAGTGAGAGATGTGTATTAAGGGGGGCAGTTAGAGGGGATTTTTATTGGCTAATGGACCAGTTCACTGTTAAAAGCTTTAGACTACAACATTGTGACTAACTGTTCATCTGTAGCATGGTGCCGTTTTCCAGCAGTGGCAATGCATCAACTACACCACATATGAAGCCGGGGTCACTGTAACTAGCTGGTGTTTACAAGTCATTTATAGATCTGCATAACTTTAACATGTCTGCTGCTTTAGCCGCATCACACTGTACAGTGTTAAAGTCCTACTTTGCTTGAAAGTTTGTCTGAGTGGGGCTGGACCAAGACACAACTGCCTGAGGCTGGTTTCACATATGTTGGTGCGTAAAACCTGACAGTTCAAAATATCTTATATTCAAAATATCTTTAGCCCGTGTTAACCACAAACCTTGTTTCTGGCATTTAACAAAAAAATCCATTCAAAACACACATAGGGCTCTATTTTCGGCAGCGCAGGCGCAGGATGGCAAGCAGCCCAGCGCTAATTCACCATCAAAATGACACCAAAATTGCGCTGAGACAGCACATCTTTACCGACCCACCCGCTGCTGTGCAGCTCCACCCAGCTTGGTGCAGCCTGGTTCATGAAAATAGCAACTCGGAGCAGGCAGGGAAAGCAGCCACTTGCTCAGCACAAAATTACAAATATGCCTAGACCTGCGCTTAGACCAGCTTTGTGCCAGTAGAAGACAAATCCCATAGTCTTTGAGACGAGGAGACAGGAAGTGCAAAAATGCTAACTGACTTCAGTGTTTTAGGACTCATTACTTCACTACTCTATTATGAAAACAATTTTAACATGTAATGTCCAAGTCTGGAACTTAAACCAATGAAACCAAGAGGAAAACAGCATTCATTAGCAAAAACAAGAGATATTTACTTCATGAATAAATCACTTGGAATTATTGTCATCATCAAATTTGACCAAACTTGTTGATATGTTGGTGTCTTGTTCGTTGAAATGACCAAAACTGAATGAACACTAAAACAGCTTGACTTGAATTTGGATGGGCTAGCTACCTTGGCTATGCAGGTTTGAGTTATGTATTCTGTAAAGTAGTAACAGCTGTGTGTTTGAGCTTTATGTTGTCTGCATGAAGGCTGGAGTCATGCAAAGCTTCCCACTTCTCCCTTTATTGGGAAAACTTTCTCAGCTTAGAGGTTTTTAATGGTTGCTTAGAGCTTGGTGTCCCAACACAACATGTGATTTTTCAAGTACTTCCTGAAAGTATTGTCTCGTATGCCATAGATGATTGGACTAATTGATCGTGGCAGTACCTGCACAATGATGTAGTAAGTGAAGTAAGAGTCTGTATATTTCAAAGAAAGCCATTTCTGCACAACATCCAATATTTTTGGGGCTACATATGTTGACATACATAGCAGAAGCTGAAACCCATGGATGGCGATTGTGTTTCTGGCTTTCTTAGTATCTTTGCTAGTTTTTTTTGCAGTGAACAGAATTCTGAAATAAGTGTAAAAGATGGTGATCCAAACTATAACTACAAACACCGCATATGTGATATCCCTTTTCTTGATGATGAGGGGATTTGGGAAGACAGTTTGTCTGAGGCAGAAAACTTGGGAAAGAAAGAAGTTCAGAGGCTGTGTGGCCAAAGTAATGAACAGATCAGGAAGAACAGACAACGTGCTTGTTGTCCAGATGAAACCAATCAGCATCAAAGTCCTTCTCACAGTGCAGATCTGCACATGGCGCAGAGGGAGGCAGACGGCAATGTAACACTCCACTGCCATGCAAGCGAGGTTCAGAGGCGTGTTTTCAGTGGTGAAAAGAGTAAGCAGGATGAAGATGCAACAGACACAGACATTTATTTTGTAGATGGTGTAGCTGATCACAAACAGGATGACGGTTAGGGTTACTTGGATCATGTCGTTGACCACCAGGTGAATGAACAGGATATAGCGTGGATTTCTGTATAATATCTGGAAGTTGAAACCGAAGTATGCATAAGTAAGGAGGGGGAAGTGAGACAGAAGAGGGTAGATTTTTTTCCATCTTGGCATTAGCTCAAAGGGGACGATCTTAGTGGTGATTTTCTTCCCTATTTACAGTTTGTATTAATGTGATCTGTAACTGGATTATGCCTTTCTGATCCACAGGAATTTGCACTTACACCTAGTAAGCATTATTTTTACACTGATTTCGGCCACATGGTAACCAGATGTTTAAGACACAAATTGGTTTGTAAACAAACCTGGCACAATTGGTTTGTAAACAAACCTGGCACATTCCACACACAAATATTAAAGACATGTATCAGTT
Source organism: Naso brachycentron (assembly GCA_029874485.1). NCBI lineage: Eukaryota > Metazoa > Chordata > Actinopteri > Acanthuriformes > Acanthuridae > Naso > Naso brachycentron. Next base: position 1,771,031 of record JAQFJA010000012.1, on the reverse strand, counting down.
AATTTAAATCATTTGGTATTTGTACCCATGGCAGAAATGTGCCATGGGTATAAATACATATCACAGTTAATGCGTGTTGTTAGTGGGGTCTCTACTTGTGCCACTGCCAGGTCAAAAGCTGATAATCCACTCCCAAATCATCATGCATTTAAAGCAACCACTATAATGACCGAGGAGTTAACTTTTCAGATTAAAGACATCGCAAGTACTTTGTTTAAGTACACTGTAACCAGGGTCCAAAATGAAAACTGGCCAAATGTGAGTAGATGTTTTATTTTGTAGGTAAATTTTGGGGGCCACCCACAACATTGGCGGGTGCCTTCCTTGCAGCAAAATATGACGATGTCAATACTGTAACAGTATTGTGTACACATAAAGTGTATACATTGAAAGAAATCATGTCCGGAGAGACACAAAAAACTTAAAATACAGACAGTTCACAACAAATCCAGTAACTGCTGCTCAGTCATCACTTCTGGCCCTTTATAAATGTGTTGTGGTGGATGTGCATGCAGACACACTGCCCTCTGCCTGTATTTCGAAGTTTTTGTTGACTCTGGACCTGCTAGGGATGAGACTGGACGTGGAGAGGGTTTTCCCCAGGCAATGACAGCGTGCAGGTGAGTTTGGGAGCAGAGCGGCTGGACGCCACTGAGACTGGACAAAATAATGGATGCGGACATACTGGGGAAGAAAAGGAAATGTTGCCCTGGTGAGGTGAAATGGCAAATGAATCTAGCTCGTTTCAGAACGAGAGTGAATCTTGTTTGGCTATCACCCACTGTAGAGCAGTGGAGCACTGAAAGGGATGAAGAGTGACACAGAGTTGGCCTGCTTTCTGTAATTTGCTAAATTATTGACTTCTCCATTAAAACAGATGTAGGTACAAGCAGTATAACAGTACACGTAGTACACGCTAAGCTATGATACTTCTTTTGCGTTGAGCCAGGAGGAGGGGCCCAATTTGAGTGTTGTGTTTACAAGCCGCAACAACAAATGCTGCTGCCTCCACCTTTAACTAACATGGGTTATATTATTTTTAGCACTTTGTATCACTTTGCTTTGTTGCACTTTACTATATGACCACTGTTTTAATTCACCACCACAGTGTGTTGCTATTTATGTATAATACACACCACAACAGGCCTAAATTTAATTTTTTAGGCTGACAAAAATAAAAGTAGGTTTTTTCATCTACCCGCCATTTGCCTGCTGAACAAAAAAGTTCATTTCGGACCCTGAGTGTGACTCAGTGACAGACTGTGGCACGAACTCAACCTTACGTATTTTGAGTTTGTTGAGAATTAATATTACTAAAAGTAAATTGTTAAAGAATTATTGGGTAGTAATCTTCCAGTACATGGCTCATCATACTAATTATGTTAACTATTGTAAAGCAACAGTATGTAAGTTGCCTGAGACCTGCAGCTACAACAATGAAAATTATCAATGCATGTTAATACATTTCACAAAACAGCAAATTTTGTAAAACTGGGTCATATTTTACAAAGAAAACGTCCTCTGGTTTTCCCTCTAACGTCCTACAACTTCTCTGCCTCAACTCTGTGATTCACACACGTTCCTGAGAACAACATGTAGGCTGCCTGCAGGCTAAGTGGCAGCTGCAGCACCAGGTAGTTGTTGAGGACCGCTCCGCTAAATACAAGGCTGCAGACAGACCAAGCAGTCGTAGGACATCAGAGGGAAAATTTTCTCCGTAAAATATGGTTTACTAAAATTACTGTTTTGTACGATATATCAATGTGCGTCGTTAAGTTCCAATTTCAGAGCTGCAGGTCACAATCAAGTTACATTTTGTTGCTTTAAATCTCACTTGTGCTGATTCTGCTGTCACAAGCAGGTCTTGTGTTATTCATGTCACAAGCACTACAAGCACATTTTTGCATGTTTATGGTATCTGTAGATGTCATGATGACATTAATATTAATTAATACTGAAAAATTTCAAATAAACAATAGCTTGGAATTAAAGCAATTTCGGACCTGGTGTTTGCAGAAGGTGTGAATGAGACTTGCATTGATGTAGCTCATGGAGATCCAGATAACGACAACAATCACATTCTTGGTCACAGCTTGAGAGAAGGAATCTTGACCCCGACCAGTCATAGTCAGATTGGTGGATGACACATTCATGTCTTGAAAGCCAAAGTTTATCCAAGCAGAAAATAAAACAGAATATTATAATGATATTATGAATTAGTCTCAAAAATCACTCATCAGACATCTTTAAAATGTATGATCTATGTACAACATAAAATAGAGCATAAGAAATATGTGCTATTATATCTGAGAAAGAGTATATTTATATGACTTACTTCCAAAACACAGTAATACGGCTTACAGGTATTTCTAATGTCATTTTAACATTTCAGAAGAATTGATGCCATTTTTTTCAAATCAACCACATGGTCTTAAGAGACTGGAAAGAGCTGGACACTATAGAGACTACGTGATGTGTTGTGAATAAATCTGCACAGGCATACCCAGCAGGAGTGAAAGAAAAACTCACCTAAGGCAGAAGTTCAGAGCATGAGCCTAAAATATAAGAAATTACTGTTTTACTTACTGGAACTGACATTAATGAATTCAGAATTATGGGATAAAAGTGTTACGATAGAAAAAACAGAATAACCACAAAGTTAAATTTTTTTGAAAAGCAGCTAATCATACAATTAGACTAACATCTTGTGATAAAGTACTTTTTCTTTAAAAACAAAACAAAAAAACAAAAAACAAAAAAATTAAAATAGCATCTACGGTAGCTTTAAAAATGTCGTTTCAGTTGTTATGAGTTTGATTTTGTCTTATCAACCTGAGGGAAACCAGTTTTGTGAAATGTGAAAAAAGAAGAAAACATTTAAAACGCCAAAAAAATCTTAATTTCATGCATCAACTATAGGAAACAAACTATCATAAATAGTCATGTGTAAACATAAACCATGTTTGTAGTCTTTTTCATTTCATGCACACTCAGCAGAGCTGGTTAATTTCTTAGTGATGAACGGTAACAGTAATGAGTTAATGGTTGAAAACATTTTATTATTAACATTTCATTATTAACATTTGTAATACTTCATTTGACATTTTTAAAGATATGACTAGCATGCACTAGATTGTGCTTACCTCAGTAAATGCATTTTGACAAGGACACCAACATCATGACTGCAGTAAATCTCTTTCAGCCTTTCAAACACACTCAGGATTCAGAGGTGGGTGTTTGCATGTTAAAGTGTTGTATTATACATATGGGAGGTGTGTGTGTGTGTGTGTGTGTGTGTGTGTGGCAAACAGATGTATGATTAAGTTCACTTGACTAATTTTCTTTTATTTTTTTAAACAATTGTATTTGCTGTTCTAACATGGCCTGCTCCATCTTGAACTTAGTATTGTATTGGCAATGAGAAGGAAATGTAATTTGAAGGGACTGAAGAGTTTGTTTGTGAAATCGTCTCGCTGACAAAAGATTTACCTTACATTCAAAAACTGTTCAAAACAGATTTTAGGGATCAGAGAAAAAATACAAAAGGCCAGCATGTAACACATTAAACAAGAATGGGCGTTTTTGGACCAAGGAATTTTTGAGAGGAACTAACACCTTTAAGGGTTTTTTGGGTTGGCATTAGCACCGTCAATCGAAACCCCCTAAGCTATGTAAACTGCCAGTTGGTATACTAACGTCACTTCTATGTGACTTAGAAATAACTTGACAACAATAAATTAGACTACTGCATTACTGCTCCACACTTTTGACTAGTATGTGGCAATAATGTACCATGAATATGTGCTGAACACCATTAATTCTCAGAGCAGATGTAATGACAAAACAACGACGATCTTGCTACAAGCTCTGGTTCATAATTTGTGTCATCTTGGTAATACAGCTGTCAGGTTTTTGCTGATGCTGGCCACTGAGTTTAACCAGTCAACATACTGTAACGTCCCTCAATAATACTCTGGGGACGTCTGGGGCAAGTGGGATCTGCCAGTATCTGCTGCGGAGGTCTAGTGAAGAGAACCAGGAAGACCCTGCCAGAGTGTCCAGGGCCTTGTCAATACGTGGTAGGGGGTAGGGGTCCTTTCTGGTCACTTTGTTGAAGGGTCTGAAATCCACACAGAACCGCCAGTCAACCTGAGTCTTCTTGGGGACCATGACGACAGGGGAGGCCCAAGAGCTGGTGGAAGGCTCAGTGAGTCCCGCCCGTTGCATCTCCTGCAGGGCCTTGTTCGCTGCTGCCTGCCTGGCCAGAGGGAGGAAAAACAGTCCCTGAACTCCAGTAGGAGCTGCCACAACAGATCCTGTTCACTGGGATTCAGTCCATCACAGTTACCTCCCTCACCGCCAAGACTCTCTCCCCGCTGTCAGGCAATGCAGTGGCTGAGGGGGGCGGCGTAGGTGGTCCATTGGGCGGGGTGGAGGGCAGTGTGAGTGTTTCATCTCCGGTAGTGCAGTCGGCAGCTAGGAGCATGGCCTGTGGGTGTGGCTCTATGTCAGGCAGGCTGAGGGGTGGTGTGGGGGTACACTGGGGGAGTGCAGCAGGCAGCTGGGGGCACGGAATGAAGGTGTAAATCCACGGCTGGTGGGGTGGGAGGTGGTGTAGGTGGTCCGTCAGGCAGGGTTGGGCAGGCGGTGATGTTGGTTGTTGTCTTGGTGGGTAGTATTGCAGTGGTGTGGGCCGATGAGCAGCCCAGCTGTGTCGGCCGCTTAGACATCTGGACAACGTGACCATTTGGAAAGGTGAGTGTACCCCTCTTGGTGTCAACGATGCAGTCTAATGCCTTAAGGGTATCCAGCCCCAGCATACAGTCTTCCAGATCTGCAACCCACACTGGGCAGCGAACCCTCTCCTTTCCCAACCCCAGAGTCACCACTGCCTCACCCACCATAGGTGCCCGCTCTCCAGTGACAGTCTGCAGTTTCACTATGGCCGACCACATCATCTGCAGGCCACGATGCCCCCCTGTGCTTGAGGAGTGCTGCATCCCCACTTGTGCCAGATCAGAACACTGACCCAGGGATTCGTATTGTCCCGATTATGCGGTCCCCATCTGTTTTCCCTGGTTTGCAGGCGCATGGGGGCACTCCCGGATCAAGTGGCCACTGTCCACATCCCCAGCAGGTCCTCTAACGTGGCCTAAACTGCCGCCCTCCTTGCAGTGAGACTGTGCGGACCAGCTGTGTCAGCTCCTCTGCCCAGGCAGGTGTTGTCGTGTCCATTACAGCCCCACTTGCAGCCCTCACCTTCTGTGAATTGTCCATTGCGACCCCCAGGGAACCAACACACAGCATCTCTCTCTCTGAGGCTAGCTCCAAGGCCTCCAGAAGGGACCTGGGGTGAGCCAGTAGTGTCTGGACGCGCAGGTCGGCTGGCAGCTGCACCTGGAGGAAGTGGTCCCGGGCTAATTCACTTTGGATGGCAGGGGGCATGTGGGCGTAGGTGCGGTGAACCAGCCCTTCAATGTCGTTGGCAAGATCCCTCAGCGGCTCCCTGGGTCGTCGTTGACGGCTGCACAGCTCAGAGCGGAGCAGGCTGGACACTATGCAAAGTCCAAAACGCCTTTTTAGTGCTCCTACTAAAGCATCATAGTGACTCCTATCATCAGGACTTAGTAACAGCAGGCTTGACAGGGCATCACCAGTCAGGCACATTGCTAGCAGGAGGGCTTCCACTTCAGTGGACCACTTGGCATCCCGAGCTAGCAGTTCAAACTGGGCATGAAAAGCCTCCCAATCAGCCTTGCCATCATACCTGGGGGTCTTCATGGAGGGCAGCACCGACTCACCACACGGCTCCACATGAATAATCCCGGATGCCACTGTATTCCCATATGTGTCACGTTCCTCCTCTGGGCGGCTAGCCTGGCCAAAGCCCGCCTCAGCAGCCATTTTAACTGTCATTTCTCTCACTCGCTCGGGCGCTCCCCAAGCCCCAGCAGTGGCGTACTGACCCAGCTCCTCAGCTTTCTCCTCCTTTATTTTCGGACAGACCGTTGGCAGCATTTTCTCCACGTTGTCGTTCACTGTAGTCAAGATGGCAGGCGAGCCGACACTTTGAAGGCAACTTCTCTCGTTTGTTTTTCTTCTGACACCAGTGTAAAGTCCCTCAATAATACTCGCCAAGACGTTAGCCGGTTTATCTGGCACTTTTATTCTGGTAATAACACAGGCTACTGTGGGCCGTAGCCAACGCCAAAAATAACAAAAGCCTAACTTACAGTTCTCAAACAAGTGTGGCCGTCTTATTGCAGAGCAGAAGCCGGCTCGATACACACGCTGCTGCAGCGTCTCCCTCTCCAGATGCATTCACAGACACTCAGAAAAGGCAGCACTTCAATTTAACATTCACTAATGCTTGGAAACATGAGCACTCAAACTTAACAGGACAGAATCTAGCTTAATCTCTCTTTTTTGTTATAACACTCATAACAGTAACGTAGCCCCATTAGTTACAATACATTTACATCAATATAGTTCCTCATATGCTGCGGAAGTACCTACTCTGGAGTTGAAACTAAAAAAGTTCCTAAAAACAAAGCTCTAAGAATGATAATAGTTCACAGTTCCTGTGGTACAGATGCAATAAAATGGGAGGTTCTTAGTGCTAAGTTCTTAGAATCATGAAATGTTTGCTGCAGTTTGAAAATGCCTAATGAGAACATGTCAAAAATAAGTTGAGTAGATTGTTATACGTACATCGTGAGGGTGCAGGTCTGTCAGAAAGACATCACTGAAGTAAAGCCTGCAAACTTACTCCAAGCCACAAACTTTATTGGACGTTTCAATCCTACTTGGATCTTCATCAGGTCAGCAAAAAATAAAACACAAACTTGCCTGTGTGGGTAACAAGAGTAAGAGTGGAAAAAAAAGAAAGCATATGACAATTTTTTGGTAATCTGTGCAAATTTCACTTTATGCCAACAAAGTATTGAGATTTAAGAACCAACTCTAGAACAAAACATGAATGGACAAATTCAGTATTGATAGCTTGAGTTTGATTTAAGCTGTCATTTTAACTCAACAGAAAAAATGCAAAGAAATCATCGTGTTTTATTATCTGATTGATGCTTAATGTGGACTTACTTGACACAACAGATACCTTTTCAGGTACCTCCTAAAAGTATTGTCTCGTATGCCATAGATGATTGGACTGATGGATCGTGGAAGGATTTGTACAATAATGTAACAAGCGAACAGGGAGTCTGAAAAATTCTTGGGAAACCATTGCCACAGAGCTTGTTTTAACAGGGGTTCTCCATATGTTGCCATACACAACAGCACCTGAAACCCATGGAGGACGATTGTGTTTCTGGCTTTCTTAGCATCTTTGCTAGCTGTTTTCGCAGCAAACAGTATTCTGAAGTAAGTGTAAAGGATAACAAACCAAACTATAGCAAGATATACAATGTATGTAACATCCCTCCTCTTAATAACATGGGGGTTTGGAAAAACAGTTTCCCTGAGGCAGAACACTCTGGAATGAAAGAAGTTCAGAGGCTGTGTGGCCAAAGTGATGAACAGATCAGGAAGAACAGACAACATACTTGTTGTCCAGATGAAACCAATCAACGTCAAAGTTCTCTTCACAGTGCAGATCTGCACATGGCGCAGAGGGAGGCAGACGGCGATGTAACACTCCACCGCCATGCAAGCGAGGTTCAGAGGCATGTTTTCAGTGGTGAAAAGAGCAAGCAGGACGAAGACGCAACAGACAGAGACATTTATTTTGTAGATGGTGTAGCTGATCACAAACAAGATGACGGTTAGAGTTACTTGGATCATGTCGTTGACCACCAGGTGAATGAACAGGATATAGCGTGGATTTCTGTATAATATCTGGAGGTTGAGAGGAAAAAGCACATATAGAAATTTGAGTTTTGTTCAATCTCACACAGCCTGCACCCTCTACTGGACTGTATCTGCAATCTGTAACTCTGCCCAATCACAGTTAAACATTCACCCCTGACATTTGCATATGCAGTCAGAGCATGCGTATGTGACTTGCAAAGTGTGAAAGACAGCTAACATGATATCTGCCATCCTTTCAACTTTAGCCATGGCGAGTCTGCTCACTGATCTGCTTTCTTGACTAAGTACTGACCATAAGCCCGACAGTATCAGTGGGCTAGATTGGTGACACAATGCAGGGCGAACATTAATATTTACTGAAACAGTCCAGTAAAGGGTAAAGCCTGTGTGTGACTGAATGAAAGCTAAAATATTATAACCATAGTTCTCTAAGCACAGGTGGAGCCCTCTGCACAGCTCAGTGTTGTAGTCGTACCAATACCTTTTCTGTTGTAACACAGTTATCTATATCGTCAAACTGACTCTGCAAATTATTGAGGCATATACTAATATCAATGTTTATAAGTACAAACAATCTTGATCAAGATATGTCAGAGTATCATTTTAAAGTGGAACAACTAAACTGTGACAGAAGATGGAATGGTGACTTGTTTTGTAACAGTTCACCAAAATATCCACATTAAGCTTTTTATCAGTTGAGCTTTTAACGTTATACAAGGGTTACAAGGATTATACAAGGTTGCACAAGTAATTTGAAATGAACTGCTAGTTTGTTTTATGTGCTTTACTTCAAAGTGTATTACACTACATTACTGTAATAGAAATTTTTAATGTAAATTAGGGGTGGGCAATGTGGCAAGAATATCATACTCCTTTTTTTTAATGGCAGGTTTATGATCCAATTTTATTGTGATTCTTTAGCTTTTCATATTGATTAAGACTGTTTTACAAGTTACAGCAGTACAGGGCCTACAGTTTTGTTTGCAAACATATGGTAGGCTTATGTTTGGTTCCAGGGCCTGTTTCACAAAGGAGGTTCAACAAACTCTGAGTCTAACCCTGAAGTATCAGTTGATTTACCCTCAGTTTTGAAACTCTGAGTTTTCGTTTCCAGAACAGCTGATTTGAGTATGTTCAGTTAACTGAGTAACTTCACTCTGGGTTGAGCATGTGCACCGTGACTATGAGAAGCCGACATTAGTGGAGCCCTGATACAATGATTCATCATGGCAACTGTTGGCAAAAAGAGGTCCGCCTACGTTTCTCTTGAGGAATTAGAAATTGCCATGCGATGCCATATGGCTAGTGTGAACATATTTTTAGGGGAAGTAAACAAAAAAATAACACTGCTGCAGCTCAAAGCAGAGGGAATTGACATGGGAAAAAACTGCTACTCGAGTAAATGCCTAAGTCTGAATGTAGTCTATTTAATATTTCCACACACTTATAATATTACTGGTGAAAAATGACGGAATTGTATTGAAACTAAAATAAATTTTCATGTAGGCTAGGATATCCCAAGGGCGAAACGCAGACTTGGAAGCAGTTAAATGAAATATGATAATAGTTATAGTATAATAATAGTTGAACAGGTAAGGCTTACACTCAGGACACACGTCTTGCGTCTACCTCTGAAGCACGTCTGTGTCGCCAATCTGCTGCACCTTGCTTGTGCTTGTTGTTAATACAGACAGCCTCTGCCTAGAACTGTTAGAATGTGCACTAAAGCATGTTGCAAACGATCTCTATGTAATGTTGGATACGTAATCATTTACAGTCTAATATTGTCGCATATTGTCATATCGCACACCCCTACAATTTACGAACGCACAATTGAATATCACAATAAATGAGATATAAATAAAGCAAATTTCGGGTATTGAATTTTTTTTTTTTCTTTTTGTCTTTGCTCTTGAAACTCATCCATAAACTTTAGTGTGTCCATGTTATTCATGAATAATACACAGGACTGCTGATTTTGGCAGTAATTAGTTTTTCCTCAGTGCTTTTGCTGGATGGAGAAACAGTGTGGGTGGCAGATCCCACAGACATTTTACCTCTCTCAGTTGTTTCAAAGGATCAAATTCAGGTCCTTTTTTCTCATCACTCTATTTTGTGCACCTCAGCCACCCAGATTTGTTTCACCACTTTCACCTCGTCTATTCTATTAAAGTGCTGTAGCTGGTGTGAAGTGATATTTTACTGATTAGATTTTCACTGATAATAAATATTTAAGGTGATTACTTCTAATGGTAACCCTAAGCCTATGAATTGGACTTCCAGTATTTGGATTAAAAAGCTTGTAAAAACTTAAACCTGTTACATCAGTGTGTCAGATATAAATGTAATCAACTGTGAATTTCTTATGCTGTATCAGACTACTCAGAACGTTTTTAATTTGGAATTCTAGCACGTTTCTTTAGTAAATGTATTATTATTTGCAGTACAGTGAAGGAATGCCATACCTGGTGTTTACGAAAGGTTTGAATGAGGCCTACATTGATGTAGTTGATGGAGATGCCGAGAACCACAACAATCACATTCTTGGTCACAGCTTTAGTGAAGGAGTCTCGATACTCGATGACCACAGTCACATTCGCAGAAGACACGTTCATCTCTGGATGACTGATGATCCAACTAAAGAGAAAACAAATATTGACAATAATTACATGGCGCGAACATTATTTATCCACATAACAAACCTCTGACACTCACACATTATTAGAAACAACTATTGTTTTCCTCAAACAGATTATAGTACATTTTTATATACTTATTGTCGTAAACAAACTTTTTGCAAAAAATAACATCGATTAATCTAAACTGAATTTGACTGTCTTCTAAATAGAAAAGCACTGAACTTATTGTTTTTTGTTTTTTTGTGCATGTTTAGCAATGCAAATTGTACAATACTGTTTTGTAAATCATTATTACATTCCATTGATGCATCAGTTACTGAACATTATGATTTGTGGCTAAGGGCACAAAGATGAAGTCTTACATATCATTTTAAGTGGGTAATAAAAACTTCCACAGATTGGTTTTATACTTCTACACATATCTGTTTGTATTATTCAAAGGATCATCAGCAATTTTACCACCAAAACATCTTAAGCAGCCGTGGGACATTATTGTTGTGAGCTAAAAGTCGTGAACATTCATTTTCTTTCCAACAGTAAGAAAAAAAAGGACTCACCCCAGGAACAGGGTATCAGCTTAAAAATCAGGTTATTGTTGTTTGAAATTGAAGTGAATAGACCTACTGTTAAAAGCCAGCATGTAGGATCAAAAATAAAAGAACAAATCATTCATGTAATCTTTTTCACTAATTATACTTCACTTTTTATGTTGTCAGCATTCTTCCCAAACTGTCAAAAAAACAAACAAACAAAAAAAAAACCTGACATAAACAAACAGAATAAGAGCATAAGAGTTAAGCAGTATTTCATGAATACATTTGGCAAGGGTTGAAAAATAAATCAGCACCATTTCTAAATAAAATCATAATACAGTAGTCATGAGATTGAAGGTCATTTAAGCAACATAAGCCTGATTATAATTGTTTTGTTCATTGTTTTCATTTGACTTTTTAACCAAACCCACGTTTATATACTTTGTCCAGCAGATGATGTGAATCTGATAGAATCATAATCCAAATAAACTGCAGCAGAATAAAAAGAATTACATTAAGCATACAACCAAAAATACAGACTAAATAATAAATAACTACCATGTCATTAAATCAAACTGCATCATTGCACAGTGCTTACCGTAGTTAATGCCTTTAGACTACAGAGAGTGCAAAGACTTTATACTTGGTTTGGTTCACAAAAAATGACTCAGGAGTGTGTGTGTGTGTGTGTGTGTGTGTGTGTGTGTGTGTGATAAGTATAAACTAAACAATGTAAATGCAGAAATTGAAATATGTGAATGAACAACCTTGGACTGAAACATTCATGGTACTAAGCGTTTGATTCCCGCTGACCTTTGGTGTTTCTTTGACTACCACTGTTCTCCTTCCATCACCACCATGAGGTTGATGTTTTGTAGTGAAATTTCTAGAGAACTATTTAATGGATTTGCTGTTGTATTTGATTTAGGCTTGTTCCCCTCAGAAGAAATTCTGTCATTCTGTACAGAATCTGTAATTCTGTTGTGATTAGGGATGTGAACGACTTATTATTTGGCCGGGTATGAGTTGAGTGTTGGTATGGTTACTGACACAACATAAACACAGGTAGGACACTGATAAAATATTACTTACAGTTTGCGCTTCTGGCTCTTCAACATGACCTGTATAACTGAAACAGCCCCATAGTTCAGCGACAGTTTAACCGTTAATCCAGCGTCGGACTGCACAGCGGTGTACTACTGTACCATGATGAAGGTGGTTTTACATCTGATATCCATTTTTTTTTTTTTAAAGATATCCTCTTTAGGAAAAGTTAAACAAAGTTAACTTTCCATCATTCACATCCGAGAAAACACTCTATTGGATCCATCTGGAACAGCGTGCTCACATTGTAATCAGTGAAGCAGAGCACAGCAGTGTCAGAGGCAGAGCAGGGTGGGCAAAGATGGCACTGTGCATGGGAAGGGCGAGTGCGAAGCCTATTCACAGTCAAGCGTGCAGCAGAGAAAACCCTCTCTGCTGTGACGGGGATACACTGGTAGTTTTTAGCCAAGCGGGACAGTTTCTTGTACCTCGATTTTTCAAGTTCTATTTCTAGAGTCAACTTGAGCATGAGTCGGAATTGGTTGTTGACTCAACATATTGATGATTTGAGGAGTATTTTAGTTAATAAGCATACTCGCAAGACCAATGACTTTCAATCACCCTCATGCTAGTCAGCTGGCTAACGTACTATTATGTATGGTAGAGTATCGTTTTCCTAAAAAAAACCAAAAAACAAATATATACTTGTACATAATGAATCATCCTCAATCATCGCTTACGGATCCCTAGTGGTGGTGATTGTGTCTGCAGCTTGTATTTTGATGTTTTAGTTTAGTCGGGACGTTTCTGGGCAGGGAGTGGGTGAGTTTCCCCCAGCAGATGATAGCATGCATGCAAGGTCGGGAGTTAATAAAACATAGGCCATTTAGGACCTGAGAAAATTGCAGATGCAGTGCAAAGAAAAGAAAATATAACCCTAGTATAGCGCAGTAAGTGGATACTCGTTCCAGAACGGAAGTGAATCTTGGTTTTGCTTTAATCTGCTTTCATCACTGAAGGAGAGGCTGGGGATGACGAGCGACGTGGAGGTGGCTGGCTACGGGTTGCGTTGAGCCCGGAGGAGGGGCTCAATTTGAATGTTGTCTTTACAAGCTGCAACAAACAAATGCTGCTGGCTAATTTTATTCTTAAAGGAAAGTTTAAAAATGAGTCATTTTGACTACACAGTCTGACTCCAGCCCAGTTGTGTTTCTGCATGCCTATAGACAGAAACTCTATATAAAATTCTGCATAGTACATGACCACATCCAACAATTACACTTCTGCTTTGTAAGAGTATTTTTTTTATATCTATCTTTTTTCTAAATGTTCAGAAAATATTGTGGTTACAGTGTCAGAGAGTTTTGGGCCTTCCAAAGTAAAACAATTCTTGTCATCTGATTTATGGGACGTCTGTCGTCATAAAGCTGTAGAGTTCTTACATGATGGTCATTGTGACCCCATTTGGCGATGTTGTGTAATATTATGTAGTTATGAAAAATTTCCTCCATTAATGTCAAGAAAAACGCTGAAACTGTTAGACGTCCAACATTAGGCAGACATCAAGGGTTGATACTAGCATGTGACAAGTTAATTGTTTTAAATCTAGGGCCTGATTTACGAAGATCCCAAACACAGAGTACTGAATTGTGTGTGCATTTAAACATATTGCACATTTTGTTGGTGTACGTTTTGCAAGTGATCTACTAAGAATAGTTGTGTGACTGGCAACAAGTGCAAACATGGTGGAGGGAGCGATGTTTAAACGTGGGTTTTGTGTGTTTCAATGGTTTCTGCCATGGAGTTCAGAGAATGACCAGCGCAAATGCAAGATGAACTGGAGAGGGAGGTTTGGTTTTCAAAGTCCCTTTATTGAACCATTTTTAACCAAATTACAGGTCACTTAAAGAAAAGGAAGAAAAGTCGTCACAACGAACCCAAAAGAGAACCACAATGAAAATTGTCAACCACAAAGAAAAATTTTCCTAGATCAGAAATTTACGACCAAATCCCCATTCTCCCCCACAGAGCACAAGACCCGCCTACAGCCCATAAGCGGCTAAAGGCCTGCAGATTGTCCATCATCCTACACTCCTGAAGCTGGCTTGCAGGCTGGCAGACTGCAGTGTTTGGATCCTAATGAAGCTGTTAAATTCCTCCAACAACCACATGCCCGGAGTCTTGTTTGTAGCACATACAAACTTTAAAATCTGACATGCCTGCAGCACAGAGCTGTAAAAAGGCATCAGCCCTGTAAGGTCCATGTCCTCAGTTTGGAGGAGGAAAAGCTGTTTTTCATAACCCAGCTGCCCAGCTCTCCTCAGCAGCAACTGGGGTGTATCCAGCCAGCTTGGGCTGCAGTTGTAAAGGAGCCTTTGAGCAGTCTGGAGTCTAAAAGAGGCAATTTTGGACTGAATATCCACCAGCCCCTGCCCCCCTTTAGTGACAGACAGGTAGAGTGTGGCTGACCGACCCAGTGCTGGCCTGACCAGAAAAAGTCAATGATGGCCCTCTGAACATCCTCCATCAGGCCCCTAGGTGGTGTTAGAGCAATGAGCCGGAGCCAAAGTGTTGAGGAGACCAAGTTATTAGCCACCAGAACTCTTCCCCTATACAACAACTGGGGTAGCAACCATTTCCACTTAGACAACCGAGCGCACACTTTCTCCTTCACTCCCTTCCAGTCCTACTTTACTAACCCCTCAGAACCCCAAAACACTCCCAGCACCTTCAGTTCCTTCTTCCCCCATTCAAATCCTCCAGGCAACCTGGGCACTGCCCAGCCCCTCCACTGTCCAGCTAACAAAGTTTTCGCTCTTGGCCTAGTATACCTGTGCTGATGTGGCCCTTTCATACAGAGACCGGGTATCCTGTAGACACCGAACGTCCTCCTGACTGCAAACACAAATATTTACATCATCTGCATACTAGCTTAATTTATAAGTTACAGCAGGGCCTGCCACTTTACTTTCTTGCTTACTTTTTTCTGTCTCTACTTCCTCCTCTCACAATAATCTGGAAAAACGTCCATCTTTTCTGTGCAGTTTGTCACAAGGTAACCTTGCAACCAGCAGTTTGTGATAAGAAAACCTGTGATGTGAAGTAATACATACAGTTACATTCCTTTGACCGATATATCAAATATCAGAATTTTCTTGCTCCCTATAATATCGGTATCTCTGTTGTCCCAAAAAAGTCCTATATTATTCAGGCCCAAGTAACGTGAAGCACAGAAAAGGTAAACATATTAATAATGCAATTTACAAATAGTGTTTTCATAGCTTGTCAGAAAGAATAAATAAATAAAAAGATGATCTTGCCTTGAGGTTTTCACTAACTTTTTACTTTAATCACTACATTTAAGAGCTTCTCGTCAAAAACATCAGCATTTTACAATGTTTTTCCTTTTGTTGTTGTTTTGTTTAATGTTATGAATGTTTAAAATACAGATTTTGTCATTAATCTAAATCCAGTATTGGCTGGGTTACATTGTAACAGATCACTTCCAAACAGAACTTGATTTTACTTTGATTGATTAGATTAAATATGTATGTTTTATTATTTAAATATGCTCCACACGGTGATTTCTTTCCAGTAGTAAAGTGTTTCATTGCGTAATTTGATATATATTTCAATTTATAACCTAAACCTTGTCAGAACATTGTGGGGAGATCAATACCAATGGACTTGGCTCGTCTGTTGAAGTATTTTTATGCAGTCACTTTGTACATTGATCCCTGCAACTTTTCTTCTGTAAAGAGAAAAAAACTTGTGACTTATTCTGTCCAGCAGCCCAACCTGACACTTCCTACAAAATAAAACAATCTTGGTTAAACTTAGTGTAAGCAGGACTTTGTTGTACTTTCCAGAGGAAAGACTTCTGGGACCTCCTGACATTTTCACATCCCTCAGTGTATTCAGGAAGCGAGTTATGCTGCAGGACACAGAATGAGCAACCATCAGTGCTCATTAGGCCCTGTCAGTAAAGGTCACACACACACACTGGGGCAGCTTGTTGCGTAGCATCCAGCATGCATTGCGCGCGCACACACACACACCGCATCAAAGGGATTTATTAACTATATCATCTGAGAGAGTATCTCATCTTCGTCATTAAAACAGTCAGCAATTAGGAGCCTGAGTCTATTAGCTATGATATTTAGGATGGTGCAATTCAAATGACCTTTTTAGTAAATAAAAAAACAAGTTGTAGCATACTCAGTGGTCAACAACTGATTAAGTGCACTGATACTAACAAGGCTGTTTCCAAAAACAAAAAACAAAAAAACAACCCTCCATGGATGTTTGAAGTGGTAATCCACACGAGGACGAGCTGTGTGATTTGTATGTTCTTTGATAAACTTACACTGTGAAAACAGAAAGTTGCATCAGGGCAAGTAAAAGTTTGTTTTTTGATGCAACATTTTACATTACTGAAACCACTGTTTTCTGCTTTTACCCTAAAATAAGCTTTTGAATTAATTTCTACATTGCTCATCTATTACTTACACTGATTCACAAAGCTGATGTTTCTGTTAATCAGCCAAAAAAACTTTAATAATAATAATCATAATAATGATAATAATAATAATAATAATTTGATTTTGTTTACTTTATTTAGACATTTTTAGAATGTATATTAAGGTTTCTTTCTTTCTTTTTAAAAAAATTGTAATGTATGTGGGTCTTGGACCGCTGGTCTGATAAAACAAGGCACCTAAGTTTATCAGCTTGAGCCCTATAAAATACTCCGAATGTTTCATAGATTTCACAAGTAATCAATTAATGGAGGAAGTAATTAGTAATGAGAAAATCCAACTTCTTCTTTCCTAATAACAATTCCAATACACCTACACAGATATTAATCCAAAACTGTAACAGCACTCTCTTTCCCCACATTAACATTCTGTATTTGCACTTAACTGAGTTGAACTCATCAGTCATTTTTTTATTTAAAATAACTCAAAACCAGACATGGCCTTGGCACTAAAGTCAGCTTCATGACTGAACAGGTTTACTTCAACACTGAATATTAAGCATAATATTGACAAAGAACTGTATTTGTTGCACAAAGGCCAAAACCAAATTTGCTTGATGAGGTCAGTATTGGTGTGGATTAGGAATGAGCATTTTGAGAAATCTCCTTGTTCAATTGTTGGGAAAATTAACAATCAATTATCAATTAACCTTTTTTTAATTTTAAAAATGCCAATGGCAGAAAACAAAATACATATTTTACCCTTTAGTAATTTTCTCTGCCCATTGTGCATGACAGCTCCTCCGGTGGTATGGTAATTGAAAGTTGAGAGGCAGATACATTGACATTAACCAGGGTCGGATGTGGGATGGGCATGATTAATCAGTGATTAATAATTGATTGTTAAGGACATTGTCGATCATGTGAAATTTTTATCAATCAAACGTAACGTAATGTAAATACAGGTTGTGTTGCGTAGTGTGGGTCTTGAAGTGATGCAATAAATTTCACTATGTGGCAGCAATGAAGCATCTTACCAACAGAGGGCGATGCTACATTTAGGAGACAGAGAAAACAGAAATAATGGTACTGAGCTGCTGCTGTCATGCTGCCTTAGATATCAAGCATAAACATGAAGAGGTCAAGGCAAAGTCTGGCGTGGGACCATTTCAACCCAAAAAATGACAAAGTTCATTGTAAACACTGCGAAGCCGTGTATACATACAATGCAACAACGACTGCACTGATATATCACTTGAGCAATGACATCCGACCCTTGTTAATGTCAATGCATTGTCCTCTCAACCTATCCTTAGTCTTAACATGGAGGAGCTGTGATGCACAGTGATAAATAATGTTTTTTAATTAAGATATTATTGCTGATATGATTGTTTTTTGAAATTGTTTCTAAGAGGCTCAATTGTGTTTAAGAGCGTTGTAGTGTTGGAGGTTCATGCTCGGCTGTTTCTGAGTTATGTGCATCGCATAATTTTTGTTGTGAGTTCAAGTGTTAAACTTAAACCGCTTTGTGTAAGGGGATTGTTGCTGGACTGAGTTCTTCTTGAAATAAAGATTAAATTGAGGAAAAAAAATGTGCTGTATTATGTATTGTCTGCTGTAGGCATTTTTAATTAAAAAAATAAAAATCAAATCAATAATTGATTGTTAATTTTCCCAATGATCAATCAAAGAAATTTCTTCAAATGCCCATCCCTAGTCCGATGTATGCTGTTCAAGTGGTACTTCATTGGGATCGTTGTTGTGTTGTACTTCGACACAGTTTCTCACTGTTTACAATGAACTTGTCATTTTTTGTTTAAAATAGTTCCACGTCAAACTTAGCCTTGACTTCTTCATGTTCACATTTGATATCTATTGTAGCTCGTAGGCAGCTGAGTATTTCTGTTTTCTTTGTTTCGTAAAACTAGTTAAATATCGGCCCCCACTGTTGAGATGTCTCATTGCTGCCACATAGTGAAATTCATTGTACTGCTTCAATACTCACACTACACAACACAACCTCTTTGATACCAGTGTTAGAAGGATCAGTTATCGATCTTAAATTGATTATGCCCACCCCTAGTCGATATGGATCATAAATTTCTTTTATCAGATCGTGTCATTCTAGAAATTATTCTGTGGATTAAGTGAAAAGACAATTATCGTTGATTTTAGCACAAATAACAGCTCATCAGTTTGATCAATATCATTAAACTTGGTCAAGTTTGATTGATAGATCGAAAGGAAGGAATGAAGGAAACCTCCTTGAACAAACATCTTGTGTCACAATGCACAGAGGAAATGTGCTTAAGGTCATTGTCAGTAATGGCACTCTTTGTTTGAACACACTAACTGATTCCCATGGAGCTGCACTTTAAACACAGCTAATTACAGTCCACCGAGAATCAGTTTTGTTCCCTTAAGTGTTTCACTTGCATGTCTGCTCACCTTCCAAAAACAGAACTTACTGCAAACAAACTTTTGTCATCAGGGAACTCCTCACCATTCATTCATTTGTGAAGAGATTTTAACATTATAATCTTTACAAAGACAAGTTTATTCACCAAGTAACTCAAACCCAGGATGTGCTTTGGCATCCTGCTTAAGGCACCTTTCACACTTGAACTACTACCCTGAAATTTCACATACATCACCTGGCTGAGCTGTATGTGACAATGTAAATCATTTGTCCCACACTGTACCCTACCATTTGTACTAAATCATGTAATGTCCATGTGTTAATAGAGCCGGTCTCTGTGCGAGGAAGTCACAACAAGTGACACAACAGACAAGCACGAAATCCCGCAGCTTTCTGTCTCTGTGGAATCTAAAGCGATTGGACTCTTCCGGTTGCCTCTATGCTGCTTTCATGTTGTATGTTATGACTGCAGCCATGTCTTAATACTTTTAGTGTTAATATCAACGCAAAAAGTATCATCAGACATCAACACAGGTAAGTTGGTAGCTTCAGCCACCACCACTGAGAACACATCTGACAAGGCAACCTGCTCTCACTCGCAACTTAACACTGAACACTTTTTAAAGCAGACCCCTTAACAGTCTGGATGCAGTGTTCGGGTGTAACACGTTACTGTAATAATATTTCTTTTTCCAGTAACGAGTAGTGTAACTGATTACTAATAAATCTCCAGTAATATTATTACCGTTACTCCAAAATAAATCGTGCTCACTTGCTTCTGATTTTTATTGATTAATTTAAATCATTTTTACCTATTGCACTGGCTGTCCCACTGTTTCTCTATGAAGAGAGCGGCACCGCCTGACAAAGTGGCATTGCTACTCTTGGCGTCACGCAACGCTTGGATAAAACTGCAGTCAACAGCAACTTTAATTACATTTACACAGAGGTGCATATGCAATGTCTGAATTTTGAGGAGAAATGACACAATTACCGACTTTTGGGGTGTAGGCATAATGGAAAAATTATATAATGAGTAAAGTAATATATTACTTTGGTAGGGAGTAATAAGTAGGCCAAACATAATAATATTGCTCTTGAAAAAAGTAACGAGTAACCTGTAACATAATGTATTTTTTGAGAAGAGGAGCGAACACTGATTGGATGCTCACAGTAACAGCCCAACACAAAGAAGTTCAAACATCAAAAGACCAAAAAGGGTTAGAGGTCAAGATAGAATGGCAGATCAGACACAGGACTTTGAGTCCCAGTGAAGGGAAGTGTCAATCACCTTACTGGCACAGTGGAATAATGGTTAGCACTGTCGCCTCTTCTCGGTTTGATTCCCCACTGGGACAGGACCTTTCTGTGTGGAGTTTGCATGTTCTCCCCGTGTCTGCCTGAGTTTTCTCCGGGTGTTCCGGTTTCTCCTACCATCAAAACATGTACATTAGGTCTATCTCCAGTCAGTACCCTTGACCAAAGTACTGGCTTAGAATCTGGAGTTGGTCCTCGGGTGCTGCACTGTGGCTGCCCACTGCTCCTCAGGGATGGGTTAAATGCAGAGAGCAAATTTCACTGTACATTGTGTATATGTGACCAATAAAGTACCTTTACCTTTATAACCTTTTCCCAGACATAAACAAGCAGTTATGTTGCCTAAACAAACCAACTGCTACTGTTTGCAGGTGTTTCATAAAAGGCCTACGGTTTTGCATGCATCACACAAAGACAATGAAGAGGTACTCAGTGCTTAAAAAGGGACAACAAAGGGGTCCCAACCAAGCTTGAGCATGTGACAAGTTGTGGGTGAGAATGTTTGACATGGACAATTCCATTTTTTTGTGCTACAAGTGTGAAAGAGTGATCTTGCACAGAGTCTGGACCTGATTCTTCTGACACAGGGTTTATTCTATAAAATGTTAATAAATCTGCTTGTGATTTAATTAGAATTAACAACACATGGGTGTTCCAGCTGGCAACATACAGTCTTGCGTTACAACAGTTTACAACCTTTTTGTGATTTTATTATTGTTATTATTCAAAATTTAGAAAACATGTATTAAGTTGATTTAAATAACCCATTCACATTTTTAATAAACCTAATCTGAAGCTTAAATCTGCTTGATGCCAACTAATTTAGCTAAACGTGTTATGTTTCTAATCTTTGGTCATGTTTAAATTTCGTGTTTCAGTGGCATCTGTGTTTTGGGAACATAACAGAGCACAATATGAATTAAAAAATTTAGTTTCCGATAAAATCGAGCAATATTTTTGTGCATTTTCTTATTTACACAAGTAGTATGAGCAGTCAGGGGCAGGTGTAGATTTTATTAAGTACCTACTAAAAGATTGGAGCAACCAAAATGATGAATTTCAAAATACATGTAAGTGTTCTTTTGTGAACAGTTAACACACAACTGATCTGCTCACATTTTACGTTTCCTGTTACATTGGGGCCAGAGCTTTTCCTGCTTTCTTTCTTTTTCTCTCCTGTTAAGAGCCTTGTAACATCTGCAAACAAAATCCAGTTCAACATAAACCAAATTTTACACATTTTTAATAATGTAAATAATATTTCCGTCAATAAACAACTATGTGTTACTTGGCATTACTTATTAAAAATGTAGAAAGAGTGTTTAATTGGTACTTTTCCAAATAACTTGTGTGCCTGATGTGCAAAGCACATACAGGAACACACTTGTTATTCCTCTTATTTATCAATCTTTTTATTTTTCTTCCACCAAATTTTGGTGCGTAATTTATGCCACAGTGCATACACATAACTAACACATATCAAAACGTGCAGAATTATAGGGAATGGTTGTGTTATGACCTTTGGTAATGATTTGTGAAACGGTGTTCACAAAAATTGTTTAAAAAAAAAACAAAACAACAACTTCCCATAAGAATGAATGGGAAATCATGGAAAAACTTCGCAAAAACTGATCAAACCCACCCCTCTTTGAACGTGTACTGCTTCCACATAGTTACAGCTGCGGATTTCATTCAAACTTAAAACAAGACAGAAGACTTTGAACTATTTATCTGGTGTTCACATTTTTGCTATCTTTTACCGTTTTTGAGATATTACAGTTTCAGTTTTATGCCATTTTTGTTCGTCTTCAGACTTTATAATGGGTGTGTATTGCAGAATCTTCAGTGGGCTAGAGTGGGTGATGTTATCGCTAGACTGGAGAAGCAGTGAAACGTAATTTAAAAATCTCAGAAACAGCTCTCAATAAATCCCACACCTTTGGCCAAACCACATCTAAAAAACATCAGAAAACAGTGGGAAATTTTGTGAGGGTTCTTGTGATATAGGTTTGGAAGCAGTCAGACTTATACTTTAGGATCTACAAGCCTCAGTTCGACAAGAGTTCACCAGTTTCTCCCATAAGCAGCCACTGTATCTGATGCTTGGAATTTCTGGAAAAGAGGCAGGTGGGACCACTTTGTCTCTCTCGCTCAGGCTGCCAGATTTGTAAAGTTATATACACAAAGGTGATATAGCTTTGTTCAGCAAGTCCTTGTGGCACTCCACATCTGGTCATTTCATCGATACGACTCATGTTTTTCCAAAACACCCACTTGTTCGAGGTGTGCGATCGGGGCGATTTCCATGTCTCTCTAAGTTACATCACCAATATTAAGGTGTCAAGTTACAGTTAAACACAGCTTATGTTGATTGGCTAATTAAACATGCACATGCTTAAATATCTCTGTGAGGACATTTCAAACCAATGCAAACAAAAGCACACAAACTCTGGATTTGATGTCTTTATGGGGCCCCTGATCAAAAATTGATGGTCTCTGTAGGGACTGGGAAATAATATTTACACAGCAATGGCAACACTGGTTTGTCAATCCGGCACAAAGCATCAGGCACACACAAAATTTCTAAGACAGATTTTTTAGTTTACTTAGAGTTATTTAGTTGTTGCATGGCAGCCGAATAATTTGTTATAAATATAAACGGATGCAACTGCAATGCTAGCTGATAAAGCAGTTTGCTAATTGTCAGTCTTTTTCAGTGATGATGCTTAGACTTCACCACGGGCCTAAGCCTGTGTGAATCCAGTTTCCTGTTTAACAATCTGTTTTACACACATTGCAAAGATTAGTCAATGACAAAATGAAAGAAAAAATTGAACCTGAAACTCAAACCAATTCATTACTCACAAGCAAAAAGTTCACTCTTTTATTGGCCTCTGTGCTGTAATACAGAAATTCATCAGGAAAATACAAAAAGGTAAAGCTGTCAGAAAATATACAAAAACTTACAGGCATTCAAATATAAAGGGGCATACGTTTGTGGTGGCATTTTTATACATAACTACAAGACTGAGCCAGTTAACCAAAGTTGGGTGGTCATTAATTTACACACAGAGCCCTCTGCAGCCTCTCCTCCTCTGTTAGTCTAATATGACACGTTATGAAAAATCTGCTCAGGCAGGGCTGATACATAACTGATCTTAAAGGTAAAGATGATTTTGTGACACATGTTACGTGAACAAGTTGAGGTGGTTCGTAATGTGTATGTAAACCAAAAACACTTAGGTCATTATGAGACAGATTTTAGAGAGTGCAGAGTGAAGAAAAACAATTTGATTTACAAAGGCCAATTCATTACATTTTCTCTGTTAACAGTAGAACACAGTTTTCGTGAACTTTTTTTAAGTAACTTTAAAGTTCCCTTTTTTAAAAAAAAATTAAAAATTAAAACCACTTTCCTCTTCAAGAGTCCCCCGCACTACAAAGCCAGATAGTTGTGTAATCAGAATAACTATTGATTGTGTGTGAAAATACCAGTTTCATATTGAGTGGTAATAGCATTTTATTTGAATTACTTTTTTTAAAAAATTGCTATTCTAATGGGATACTTAACAAAACAAAAACATTCTGCTATAAATACATCATATTTAACAAACCGTACAAAACAGATCAAGTATAAACAGCACTAAGAGAAACAGACGATCGCTGTGTGACTATGAATGAACTTTGAGTGATGAAAACTGCTACACATGTTTTCACTGAATAACATGTTGTGCTTAAAGCTAATCACTACTGTACATTAATATGAACTGTGAATCCCAGAGGTTCACAGATGTCCTGTGGGATCATGGGAATTTAACATTATGAAAACATTTGTAGTTCGTCTTGTAATCTGCGGCTGCTTTGCTCAGTAATGAAAGTGAATGTTGTTTGTTTCTTTGTTTGAGTGTACAGATGATGTCATTTACATGGATCAGAAACATGATTCCATATCACAAGCTTCAGACTAACGTCATTCTCATAAACACGAAGAGCAGCAGACCGAGTGAAGGCTGCATAGGCTTCGTGAGAAGACACTTTAGTTTTGTCCTTTGATTGAAAGGGTTTTTGATTTCCCCTTTCATGATGTTGCCAGGATGTGCCTTCCTCCTTCTTCTCTTCCTTGGTCTGTTATTCTTCGTCTGTGGCGTCCTGTGTGCTCCCGATGATGACCATATCACTTTCTGGAGAGAAGCTGGTTCTCCAGCTGCTCCAGACGAGCTGTCATTCCAGCCAGTGGACAGTTAGTTAAGGAATAATAATGCAAATCAGGCATTTACTGTGGATGTGCTCATTTTCAGTGCATAGACATTCAGTAGATTGCTGGACTTTCACAGAGGTTTGTCAAGAATACTTAAAGTGGAAATGAAACACGGAACAGCATGAATGTAGGTTTTTTTGTTTTTGTTTTTTTTTACCTAAGACAAGATATGGCACCGAATTTAAACTTTATATTTATCTAGTATTGCTAGAAAACCAAATAGTAATTCACTCTTTTGCCAATGGGATTCAGCCATCTTCACACAAGCGAAGCTGTGACGTCACGGGCGTGGTTCTGGTTCTGCTTGTGGGGAGAACCTTCCTAGCTGTTTTGACAAACGAATTAGAGGTTCATACTGCTCATACGGACAGGAAAACACAAGAGCAACCATTACCAAGGGAGTGAGAAGTACACTTGGTGAAGAATTATTTTTTCCAAGGCCAGACTAACTTTATCATCTAGCTGAATTCTCTTCATGACGAGGGAGCTCTTTGTTTCCAAAATATCGTTACTGCATTACTACGTTACTGCGTAACTACGTTATTGCATTACTTTAGAAGCAGCAAGATTTTTTTAGCCTAATCAAGCTGTTGGTTTGGGTTGATAAATATGCATCCATTCGTTTGTTAGGGAACAAAGCAGTCTTTTTATTCTTAACACTACGATAACCTCACTGTTTCTAAAATAACGTAGTAACGTTGACGTTATTTAGAAAAAGGAAGAGCTCCCTCCTCATAAAGTGAATTGGCTTATAAACTAGATGACAAAGTTGGTCTTGCCTTGGAAAGAAAAACTTCTCACTGTCTCCATAATGGTACCTCTCTCATGTTTGCATGCCCATATGAGTAATCCAAAACTCAAATTCTTCCATCAAAACAGCTTGGAACCGGCATTGCAACGTATGTCCCCCCATTGATAGTAGTTCCCCCACAAGCAGCACCATACCCGTGATGTCACAGCTTAGCTTGTCTGAAGATTGCTCTGCCCTATTGGCCAATGAGTGAATTACTATCTGGTTTTCCAGCAATACTAGATAAATATAAAGTTTGGATTTGGTGCCAGATCTTGCATCAAAATAAGGATATGTTTCTGTGTGATCTGCTCAAGGCTGCTCATGGTGGCCTGCTGGAACTCCACCAGACTCTCACAGGCACAGGGGTCCTTCACCTCAATCTCCCCCTGACTCTCCTCTGCAAACACACAAAGAGGTGGGGGAAGCAAGGTGACCATCAGTAATCAAACTACTTCACTTAATCTGTTTATACTTGGTGACACTTTAACTTCATCACAGTTATCTCTCAGATGCAGATATTAAAGGGGAAACGTGATTGACTCATTAAATCTGAAACATTTCTGCAGTTTAAACTGCTGAAGGTAAAAAATATTTAAGACCAACTAAACACTTTAAGATGTTCATTCATTAAAACAAGATAAGCATTAAACTCTAATGTACGACTTTTTTCAGTCAATGTTTGACTATTTTTTGTATGATCATTTATAACATGCAGGTGCTTTTTTTGTTGTTTTTTTTGCAACTGCCAGTAGATGGAGCCAAAGATCATGACTTCATTTCTGTGACTTGTATGCAAAAAACCTGCCTGGCATCACATTAGAGCCTCAATGGGCCTGCAGTGGATTCAGACCTGTGTGCAATGAATCTCAACAAATTTTTAAGTCCTTTGCATGTTTTTATGCAAAATTTTTATCTAACATGTATTTTATGTCATCATATCTACAATTAATATATTTGAGTAAAATATGCAACATGTTTGTCTGAGATGTAGTGAGTTTAAAGGTCCTAAAAATAGCTTCAAACCATAACCACAAAGAATCTTGTTCCCTGATGGCATAGAGATTCCACATGTTACCAATGTCTTTATACTATTGACTCACAAGCCTTTGGCCATTTTTGACAGGTAAATAAATAATCATTTAGGGCCTGACAAATTGTAAAAAAAAATAAATAAATAAATAAAATAATTCACAGTCATAATAATTTTGGCAGGGAAAGAAATGCTTTTTTTTCCACAACTGTCTAAAAACTCTGGATATTTTTTGTTTAAATTATTATTTGTCTACATATAAATGATACCTAGCCAGGCTAACGCCCACTGGTGGTCAGCTTAATTATCTTAAGCTAACACATAGTCAGGGAACTCTCAATACACTTTGGTTTTCTCCGGCCTAAAATCGTGCGGGCCAATCAGCGAACAGAGGG
>JAQFJA010000012.1:1623084-1642654 GCA_029874485.1 Naso brachycentron | reverse complement strand
CTATTTACATGGCAGTGTCTTATTCAGAGTATTCTTTTCGGGTTTATATTGGAATACAGGTATCCATGTAAACATAGTGACTGACAGCGTTCAGATGAGGTTGAGAGTGGATGAAACACAGCGACTGGACATCATTCAGACCAGAGAAAATGATGGATGTGGACGTAGCGGCGAAGAAAAGGAAATATAGCCCTAGTGAGGTGAAATGGCAAGCAGATAAAACTTGTTCAAGATTGGGAGTGAATCTCAGTTTGACTTTCAGCCACTTTCAAGTGCTGAAGGAGAGGCTGAGGATGAAGAGTTGTCCTGCTTTCTGTTGGACAGCTAAGTGCCAAACACCGACGCTGGCTAGTGCTAGCTTCTCCATTAAAACAAACGTAATACTCCTATATAGCTTGCTGTGTGGGTACAAGCAGTATAAGTACACACTACAATACTTTTTGTGGCGTTGAGCCGGGAAGCGGGGCCTAATTTAAATGTATCGTTTAAAAAGTCTGCAACGAACAAATGCTGCCGACTCTGACTTTATATATCTACGTAAATAACAAAAACTAAAAAAGAAACTGTCCCAGCCAGCAGTTGTTGTTGTTTTCTATCACACAGATGCTTCTCTGCCTCATCTGACGACCTGAGGCAAATATTTCTGTAACTCTGTCTGACCTCTTGGTATCTGGCGATGCCTCCGTTCACGGCGGCGTCGATGACTCCGTTCAGCGTCATGCTGAGCAGGTTGATGTTGCCGTGCAGCTGCTTGTGTTGGTACTGGCTGATCAGAGTCCGCAGCTCCTGGTTCTTGTTCTCCACCACAGAGATGGCATTTTCTAACGGACTCACCTCCACCTGAGCGACAGACACAAGGTCAGAGTGACAAAAGCAAATAAAGTCAAACTGTAAAATCTCAGTTCTTAATCTTTGTTCAACACAAACAGCTGCTGCAGCAAACAAATCACCTCCAGTGTCCAAGACATAAAGATAAAATAACTAACGACTGGTGATGGAAAAGAGGGAGTTTTAATGTATGTATAAAAGTTATATATTATGTTGGTTCCTTTAAAGATGAGTCTTTTCTTCCTTCACTCACCAGTTCTCGCTTGTCCACCTCAAACCAGCGTGAGATGCCGGGCAGAGGGTGAGTGAGGATGAGGGTCGTCCTCTCAATCCAAAGACTCTGAAAGACAAAACAGAACCGGCAGAGAGACAAACCGTTTTATTTGAATTACTTCTCAGTGTACAAATGCTGAGGAAGAATCGATTATTATCAGACTATTATCCGACTACTTATCCGCCACATTAGGCGGTGATATGCCCCTTACAGCTGGTTTCTATTTAACTTTCATCCTGTTAGCCAAGCAAACTACAAACAAGTTAGCAAGCGGCTAGCAAAAAAATGGACAACTTCAGTGCACTGTACACTTCATATTTATGCTTCACTTTTGGTATGAATCCAATGCACGTTTCCCCTCGAGGAATTTTGTTTTCATACTGGCTTTCTTTCACAAATTTAAGTTTTTTGAGTTCCGGGTCAATGACGCTGCAGGGACCACCGATCATGCGCAGACTGCTTAGACCAGTCCAGGTCTGGTTGAGACATAAACACGCAGGAGTAATTCGACTTCTAATTGTATTATCTGGGTGTGTTATCTCGTCTTTAAGAAATTCAATTTAGTACGATTTCAGTCGGACTAAAATGTTTTCATGTATTTTAAAAGTCTAACAGACTAACATAATAAATCGATTTTCTCTCACACCATGTAAACGTTCTGACTGAGTGGTTTAGTTTGAGCCAACATTTTCCCACCTGTGCAGCTTCACTTCTGTTCATGTTTATAGGAGTCTGTCTTTGAGCATGTGAAGATATTCGGTCTAATATTTATCTCAACAAACAGCGAGACAAACTGCTTTTTACAGAAGCTGCGAGCTGCCATGGTCAATACTATCTTTTTTCATTCTGGTGCCTTGAGATCACAAAAATGTCCTTCCTTTATCACAGGATAGGGCAGTTTACAGGGAATGAGTTTTTGAATCAAACAAAACCTTTTTATCGCAGTTCAGCCTTCCTTTTGCATGACAACGGTGTGATGGCGCCCCTGAAACTGCAGACATTTGAAACCAGGTTCCAGAGTGGAGCCGTTTAAAAACCGCAACCATCTTTGCGGCTGTGCAAACTGGCAAACTGCAAAGCCTGTGAAAGCAGTGATAATGCTAATGCTAATGCTAGCACAAGTCAATGCATTCCACTCTAGCCACTACCAAACTCTGATTAAACTCTCCACAGTGCACTGAAAGCAGGTCGAACATGACGACAGTCTACTGGGTTGAATTTAAGTGTTTGTGGCAAAATTTTAGAAGTTAATCTACGGCTGAATTTCTGTAATTTGTGGCTGCTTAGGGCTTAGCAGCAACAGGAGGTAAACAACTTAAACAGCTCCGGCAGTATGTCATTACAGACTTACACCGCCAACCACTGGCCTGGCATGCAAACTACAGCACTTTAGGTTGTTCATGTGAAAGTAAACATATTTTGAAGACGCTGAGGATAGATTTTTTACGTTTTTAGCAGCCCTGCTCCTGTGTAAACGTGGCCATTATCAAGGCCATGTGGTTTTCTGTGAAACTTGCCAGTCTCACTGTGTGACCCAACACGTTCATTTATCTTGTTCTCACGAAATAACAAGGTGTCATCCTGTGATAATTTTTTCCTGATCTCAAGATAACAGAATGAAAAAAGATAGAAGCAACCATGGCGGCTTTCGGCTTCCGTAGTCCACTGGGTTTGCAAAAAAAAAATTTTTTTTGTAATGCTAATGTCTCTGTTACAACTGCAATAAATGAGTTAATGTTTTTTTTCCAAGCAGCAGATTCTGGTGCAAACTCGAGTGTTTGAACTGTTTCCTCGCTCACCTTGAACTCGTTGTCTCGGTCTTTGGGTCCTTTGTGGAACGGTCGGTCGTAACGGAAACGGCGAACGTTGTTGACGCGGTAGAAGCTCTTGATCCGATCGGGGACTCTGTCCATCTGGAGGACGGTGACGCTGTCGGGCACCGGCGTCACTGCGTAGATCTGCAGGTCTGAGCCGAGGACGAGGTCAAACAAATAACTGGAGAACATTTTACTGTTACAAAGAACTTAAACTGTTTACACACAGTATGTCAGTGTTGTTTATCAGAAATATTTTACAAATAACTTGTTTCTCTTTCTGTTCCTCACGAACGTGAAGATTTATCAATAATCAAGTCACTGAATCATCAGAGCATCAAACAGAGACACACAGAGGTTTGGTCTCTTGCTGAAGGATACACTGAGCGTCACACTGCAGAATGGCCTCATCCGGCTGATTGGGGTGCTGCATTGCAATGGCTTGTGGGAATTCTCCCAGCATCCTTTGCTGGAAGGCCTCCAGCCTTTCATAGTCATGACCACGACACACAAACTCTTTGTTCTGGTGAGGATGATAAAAAATAAAAACAGATTTCAAGTTTTCATAATGGCCAAACTCGTGTTGATTCTCAAAATATTTATGAGAAAATAAAAGAGACGTTTCCCTTCAGAACACAGGAGACACAAAAGATACTAGACAAACATAAAGAAACTGCCTTAACTTGCATTAGTAAACATTTTAAAGAAGCTCAGACAACAACAACAACAACAACAACAAATCTGAAAGAGAAAGTTTGAACTCACTCTGAGGAAGAAAGGAAACTTCCTGCCGTAGAATCCGACTCTGAAGAACTCCGGCTCCAGACGCTGCTGCTCCATGATGTTGTCATAATATGCTGCCTCCATTTTCTACACACACACAGACACACACACACACACACACACACACACACGCACACACACATTAATATTATGTTCCATTTCTGCCGTTCTCAGCAATCACAGCCCCCTCTAAATCTTACACGAGGAAGCTGATAAGAGGGAAGTGATGTCATCTTGCTGTGTAACAGAAGCAGGAGAACGTGTGTGTTTTTTGTTGTGTGTGTGCGTTTGTGGTTTGTGAGTCATGAGTGAAAACACAGTGTGTGTTGCGCAGCTTACCCGGATCCAGCTGAGACTCTGGTAGTCATACAGAGATTCATACTGGAAGGCGAGCTCCCTGCACAGAGGAATACCAAACTCCCAACACTGTTACACACACACACACACACACACACACACACACACATATACACACACAGGCAAAGAAACAGAAAGACTTCCTTAGTTTGGTTGTAAGCAAAAATGGTGCTCAGGATGTTAACTTTGTTTGATGAAGTCGTGAAATAACAGCTGTGAACATTGATCAGGATCCTCATAAGCTCAGTCAGGACTTGCTATGTGTGTGTGTGCCTGGATGTTCAGCAGAAGGAATAAAATCAAAGAAAGAAAGTGACCAACAACGAAAGAAAAGGGATAACTATTGGTCGCCTTGCTGCTCTTGAAACATTTTCAGTGGCTACAACATGAAAAACAGCTTCTCTTGTTGCTGTCACTGACTGAAAACAGTGGATGAATTTGTTTCTTCTTCTTGTGTTCTTTGTCTCAGCGATGTCAGTTCTTCTATAAATCAGGACTTGACATGTATTTTACTGTGACGCCGCTGTCTGTGTGTAGCTGTGCTGCCATCATCGCCTCACCTTTCCCTTGTTGAAGTAATGGATTACTTTGCGGCACAGCCCCTCCTTGCGATGCCACTCAGTCTGAGCGGGATAATGCAGGAACTCTTTCAGAGGCCGCTCGTCCCAGTGCAGCAGCTCCCAGTACAACAGCAGAGTGAACGCCGCCTCTGTGGACACACGAGCCAACATCCTGTCACACACCTGTCACACTGTGTCTGAGTGTGTGTGTGTGAGTGTGAGTGTCTGTGTGTGTGCGCTGTACCAGTGTAGTTCTCAGCCTGTAGATGCATGTCACACAGTTTGTGGATGTAGCGGATGTACATCTCCTCCTTGTTGATCTCTGACTTGTAGAAGTTCTGAAAAGATATGAAACACACACACACAGAATAATTACACACAAATACACAACATAATTTCAGTGTATATGCATAAGACTCAACAATAGAACTACGGTAGCCTGGGCCCAGACCAGAGACTCCGCCCACTCCACTGAGGGGACTTGATTCTCTCTGTCTGGCATTGCCTCCATTTTGGCCGATTCTGAAAGGGAGGGGATTAGATTTTCCATAACTCTTCCTCATTGGTCATTGCCTATTCAAATTTAATTTGCGTGAACAGCAATTACATGGCCAGGGGGTGTTTCACCTCTGTGGAGAGACACTGAAGAGAAGTCTGGCTAAGCGAGACAACCAAAATCCAAAAATGTCTCCATAAGCTGTTTAATAATCACACAGATGTTGTTATATTGTGTTGTGACTGAGATTCTGACCCACCAAGCGTTGTGGAACGAGACAAATAAACTTTTTTCGATTGATATCACATCACATAATCATCATGAGTAGACACGGGACAGATGGACCTAACGTTACTTCCTGCTGCTCGCTGGTGAGGACAGACGCGTGAAGCATCGGCACAAACAGACGTGTGGCGGCTTATTTTCCACATATAGGCTAAACTTATATCAAAGACACAACTCGTCCTGTAACACGGATCTGTCGTTTAAAATGTCAGATATTTCTCAGACAGTTCAGTTCTTTCTGTGGTTCCTCACCCTCGGTGCTCATTGGATAAATCACTTTTTCAACGGGAGAATCACAGTTACAATGCCTGAGAATCAAGTCCACTCAGTGGAGTGGGCGGAGTCTCTGGTCTGGGCCCACGCTAGAACTTCAGAAGCTGACGTCACACAATCCTGGCATGCAACAGTCGAATTCCAAACACTGCCGTACTGGCAGGAAGACGTGCTGTTCAAATTACTGTCCGGCATTCCACCGCTAGCAGCTAACTTGTGTCTTTGCCTGCTGTAGTTATTAAAAGTGAACATGGTGGATTACTGTTGTGCCCCGTGATCCCAGAATAGTTGGGGACAAGCAAAGGGGAGAGCATTTTATCAGTTAGATAACGCCATAAAACGGGCCAGAAGTGAGCAGAAGAAAACAGAGCGATCGGAACTAACAGACGACAGATTCCACTCATGTAGTGATCACTTCATATCAATTACAGAATCCAACACTTCTGACGGTAACACCTTGTTCATTTATGCTTTTATTATGATTTCTAACACTTCTAGTTTCATAAAAGGCATGTTAGACCTGTGCATTATGGTATGGATTTGTAGGCTTTCAGAGAGGACGAGGTAATGTCAAAGTTGATCAGGTAATGTTTAGTCTATCAAGTTTTGCAATACATCATTCAATTTCCACAGAGACAATGTGTGAAGTAAACACTATCAGCTTAAAATCAGAGCTGGCGCCATTTGCTCAGGCTTTTCCTGCTAACATGGTGGTGTAAAAAAACGAGTCACGTGACACGAGTCACGTGGAGCTCTATGACTTAAAGTCTAAACTCTTCATCATGTTGAGTTTTGATCCAGAGCTACAGCAGGACACTGTGAAAGTGAATCCTGAAGCCTGTGCAGCTCTTACAGGAAACTGTAAAATAAAACACAACAGTCGGTCTGTGAGTGAGATAAAACATGAAACGAGATAAATCTTACCAGGAGGTTGACGGTGCAGCCGATCTTCTTGTTCTCTGTCTCGTCTCCCTTCATGCAGTCTCTGAAAAAAACAAACAAACAGAAAAACTGATAAACAACAACATCACACCAAAAAGTTCACCTTTCTCTCACTGCGAGCATCTGTGACTCAACACATTTTCTATGGAAAGTTTCTTTTTTGGGTCTCTCTGAAAAACTAAATCACGTTCTTCAGGTCTTCCATCCATGGTTGAAGTTAAAAACAACAGTCTCTCTATTAACAGCATGATTATTGTGTTTATTAGCAGCGTCTCTGATTGTGTGTAAGAACGATTCACACAGAGCTACTGTCGCTAATCTGAAGCTTTTGTCTGTGATCTCCAAATATTGATGTGTTACTACTGAAGTGTTTGAACACGTCAGTAGTTTCAGTCACTGTGTCAAAGGCTCATTGGAGCTTTAGCTGCTAAATGGAATCAACATCACGATAATTACTGTTTCATCTTTGATTTATCAACAAAATAGCGTTTAAATGTAATGAGGTAAATGATGCTATACAAATGTTACTGTACAATGTGTGTGTGTGTGTGTGTGTGTGTGTGTGTGTGTGTGTGTTACCGGTAGACCAGCAGTCTTTCCATCAGCCGTGTGACCGAGGTGACGAAGGAGATCCCCGTCTCTCTCCACGTCTCCTGCTCGATCTTCTCCAACAGACTGCAGGCGAACAGACACGAGTTAGACGATGCGTTCACGCACTGTGACACACTGAAGTTTATGTCTGTTCACTAACGTCGTCACTGAGACGAGACAACGTTTATTAACAGCCTGAGTCGAGACAACGACACTGGAGCGGAAGTGATAACCAGAGATAATCTGGAGTTCACCATGTGCATAAGCTGGTTTTCATTAAAAAGCTGGAATTCAGAGTTTAAACATGTTGGTTTACTCAAAGTGTAGAAAGCTTCGACTTTGGTTTCCTTTGATTCTTATTAATATTCTTTTTATTAAATAA
Source organism: Naso brachycentron (assembly GCA_029874485.1). Taxonomy (NCBI): domain Eukaryota; kingdom Metazoa; phylum Chordata; class Actinopteri; order Acanthuriformes; family Acanthuridae; genus Naso; species Naso brachycentron. The sequence goes on along the minus strand of JAQFJA010000012.1, from coordinate 1,635,069 downwards.
GCGTCAGGTGTTTGAAGGAGAGGGAGAAGCTTTTGTTTATAGCAAACTGAAAGATGTGATCTTTGTAAAGCTCATTTACTTCTCTGAAACACACCGAGTACAAACTTGTCTGGGACAGAATCAGTATGATGTGTGTATTGACTGACAACTTGGTTTGGTTTCAAAGTGTCTCTTCTTTTGATCAAAATGAAATGAAACACAATTCTCAGAGAAACAATAAGCCTGAAGTTTGTTCCCACGTCATCTGTCGCCCCTCTTTATTGAAGCTTCCTCGCAGGTTCACAGACTCACACCAGCATGATGTCAGAGAACAAATCATCAAATATCAGCAGCGTGTCTCCCTGTGTGTGGGTGACATCATACCTGGGGTACGGCCCAAACAGCTGGGTTCTAGTCCCGCAGCACAGAGCAAAACAAACACACGACAGCAGGGTTAGAGCAGAAAAACTGAGTTAATTCTGTTACCAGAGAGAGAGACACAAGAAGGAAGAAGGGTTCAGACTGGTTAAAACACAGAAAGAAAGACAGGAAGGATTACACACTGGTTGAAACACAAAAAGAGTGAGAGACACAGGAAGGAAGGATGGATAGAGTCTAGTTAAAACAAAAACAGACATTTGAGGCGAACAGAAATGATGAAAGAATAATTTCCTTACAGCAAACTGAAGAGTTCTCTGTAGTTTTCGTCACCTTTCCCCTCAGAAACCAAACTGTCCAGCTTGTCAATCAGCTCAGCCTCCACCTACACACACATGCATGCACGCGCACACACACAAACGCACACACAGCAGCATAAACACTTCCTCTGTGGTGTTTCACAGCAGCACACAGAGCATGTGAGACGTTTTCTGCACATGTGTGTGTATGTCGACCTGTTTGAAGTTGCCGTTCTTGCGCTGCTCCCAGTCCATCATGTCATGGAAGATGGGGATCATGATGTTCCGAACCTCCACCTGAGGAACCAGCGTCACTCCCAGGAATGGGCCGATCATTCCGGGGATGAAGTGGATCTTATTCTCTCCTAGGAGCAGCAGACAGGAAGCAGCTCATTTCAGTCAGTCAGCAGATATGTCAGGTGATGTGTAGAAAAAAAGTAAAGTGAGTAACAACATGTTGAATTCATCAGAAAAGTGTTCTTTCTTTTTTTTTTCCTCTCTCATTTTTATTGGCTGTCAGAAACCAGCTTATAGAGGCATTACCGCCCCCTGCTGGACGGCAGTGTGGAGTGGTGGATATGTGGAAGGTACAGAGGAAATCTCACCGAGGTTCTGCCACATGCTGAACAGCTCGTAGGTCATCATCACCCTCATGTCTCCGTACCTGCAGACACACATGAAGCAACAAGTTCAAACCTCAGAACTGCTGATGCTCATCGTGTCACAGCGTCACTCTGCACTCACAACATTTATGAACCTCTGGAGCCAAACGGCGTCTCAGGAGCCTTTCACTGTAAGTGGAAAACACAGTTACGACAACTGTTTTGTGTGCCTGATGTGCAAAGCACGTGCAGGAACACATTTGCGTAACTTGTGCTGCACTGTTGAGTGCACATATATAAAACATATATCAAAACGTGCAGAATTATCAGGAATGGTGTGCTATGACTTGTGGTAACAATTCATAAAACAGTGTTTGCAAAAATCGCGAAAAACAACAACAAAAAAACAAACAAACAAAAAATTCCTATAAGAATGGGAAATCGTAGAAAAAATTTGTCAAAAAATGACCAAACCCACCCCTCTCTGAACTTGCACTGCTTCCTCATCCGTTTAAGCTACAGACTTCATTCAAACTTTGAACAAGACAGAAGAATTTGAACTATTTTTCTCGTATTCACGTTTTTGCTCTTTTACCATTTTGTCTCTGTGAGGACATTTCAAACTAATGCAAACAAAGTACACCAACTCTGGCTTTGATATCTCCATGGGGATGAAGATATGGCATCATTGTTTGGTGATCTGGCACAAAGCACCAGACACACCCAAAATTTTGAAGAGAAATTTTCTAGTTCTTTTTACGGTACAGAAAATCTAATTTGGGAGTTTGTGTGAATTTAACAGATTTTTAACGGTTGTAGTTTACTTACTGATTAAAACAAGAGCTGTGACTGGAATCACTGCGACATTTATACTCAGTGGTGAGCAGGAAATATTTGATCTTGTTCATTTACTTAAAGTTGCTTTGGATAAATGCAGCAGTTAAATGATTGTATTGTAATGAAACAACAACTTTATCATCATCACTAACAGCTGTAAAATGCAGCACTTTGCACTGTGGCATTGTTGAATTTTTCTGTTTTCTTGCTGAATTTCTGAGTGTGTTTTATCAACGATCACCTCGACAAAAAGCTAAAGGCATTTTTCCACTGGTTTTTGGGTTATTGTAGAAAAAAGCTCTGTGGCAAAAAAAAGAGAGAAAACTTTAAGCATTTACGAATTTCGTTTAAAAAGTTAGTTAAACATTTAGTTTAATTAGATCGTCATCACAATTTAACACCACTATTATGATTTTTGAAGCCTAAATGTAATGGCCAGAAGTAAAAGCTTTTAGCAACAACTAAACTACACAAAGATCACACGACTCCAGTGCCTCCTACTACACTGTCTAATACTCACAAAACCAAAAACTTTGTTAAACACACTGACTTCGTATGAGGGACCAGGGGCCTCATGTATAAACAGTGTGCACACACAAAAATGTTGCATACTCTTTCACGCACACGCTGGGATGTATGAAAGTCAAAATGTCGTGAGAATGTGTGGACCGTCTCCTAAACTCTGTCTGACAAACTAACAAAACTCTCCGTATGTGTCAAAACAAGTTTTCCACTCAAGTGAACTACGTTATTGAGGTGGGATAAAAACAAACAAAGAAACATATTACGTCACTAGTTAGAGCTTTTATGTGGATAATGTGTAACATCAGGAAGGCTCAACAAAAACAAATTCAAGCTAATGTCCCGTGGATGACGTGCCTTAATCCCTGTGCCAAAACCAAAATCACAACTAAACTGTAAAGTTTTCTATGTGTGTATGTGACATGGAAGTGTTAACACACATCAGGGACTGCACAGTTGCCGGGGCGCACACACATCCATGATGCACAGGAAGGGAGGCACTCCACCTCCCCCGGGAAGAAAACGCAGTGTCAGACGTGACGGATGAGCGGATTGATTTGGAATGAGTCACACGCTACGTCACCACTTCACCAGGTGAGTCTTCACCACCTGCACAAACTATACAGACTAACTGATTGAAGCCTGGAAATAAAGCCGGTAGAGGGGTCCTCAGGCCAAGTTCACCTTCACAAAACTACTGTAATATTACAGTAGGAGGGGAATCACTGATAGTTGTGATTATTTCGGCATATTAGTCAGTCAGTCTAAAAGCTGTAAACAGATAAATACCACACTGCCACATGTCTTTCATGCTGATGAATACAATAACGTGTCTTTAATGTCGTCCACTCACTATCAAACACTTTGTTTACTGTGTCATAAAAAAATCTCATTTCCTTCGTCTTGTTCGTCTGTCTGCAGTTCCCACGATTCACTGGACAAAACCAGTGATCAGCTGCTCATTTCCATGTATTAACAGTCATGAGGTGCTTTGCACCGGCCTGTTATGGTTGAATGTGGGTGTGGAGAAGGTGGGACACGGGGCTGATCCACCTGCGTTCTTTTCCAAGTTGATTTGGGATTTATGAAAGGAAGCTGCGCACAAACAGGCGTATGCCAGGTTTTATAAATCTGGATATTTTTTGGTGTATGTACATTTCCTCATTTGCACGTATGCAAACATTTCATGTGGATTCCATGCACAGTTTTATAAATAAGGCCATAGAAGTTTATTCCTGCGGCGGTTCACAGCAGCGGATAAATGTGCACATTCAGGAATTCGGCCCCTTCGATAAAAGACAGAAAAGCTTTCAGAGAGAGATTAATGAGCAAGTCACAGAAAGACTCCCTGAATGCCAAAACTGAAAAAAATAACCAGATACAAACTGCTGGTTGTCACAGCTGTGGAGATATGCGTCGTCGTCTTCTCTTTTTCTTTTCTTTCCACCTCTGCATGATTTCTTTCCTCTCTCCATTCAAACAACATCTGTAATTTGTCTGATTTCCACCCTGTGAGCTGAGCAGGAGGAACTCTTTGTGCCCGAGGCTGTTTGCTGAGTTCAGTGTCTGGGGCCTCGTTGCTGCTGGGACTGTGCGGTGTTAAAGGCCTCATAGAGGAAATGAGCTTTCCTGGAGTAAAGAAACGTTCCTGCAGGACGGATAAAGTAGGTCGCCAAGTTTGTCGCATCACTTCACTTCAAAGAGGAAAATTTGTTCTTTCAACTTCTGCCTCTCAGCAGTTTAGCTGCAGATGACACACACGTCTGAGGCTGACAGTAGTGGGTGTGTGTGTGTGTGTGTATGTGTGTGTGTGTGTGTGTGTGTGTCCACACACAGTAAGTCACAATAATGGGCATTAATGTGTTCATATGAGAAGGGACGTGAAAGAAAGAAAGAATGTTTCACATGTTCATTGGTTACTGTTCTACCTATGGATGTAACGTTATCGTTATCGTTAGTTTCGCGGTATTGCGATAGATAAAGTGCGTCGGTACCGTCATGGACATGTGATGGTATCAAACAATAAGTGTTTCAGGCAAAAAGTGTAGTTTTGTTTGAGCCGCAGTGAAGCAGAGTGGGGGTAACTAGGAACTACAGGGACCATCGACCGTTGCGGCTCTTTCCTCATCATGTGCTGAGGACGGCAAACAATCTGAATCACGGACTCGAACGCTCTTGCACAAGACAGAGGCTGCAGTGAAAGAGATCGCACGTTCTCTCACGCTTCAGCGTTGAGTTAAACTCAGACGTGTTGAAGAAATAAAGGAGTAAGCCGACCAAAGTTTACTTTCACTTTCTCTTCGGTGACAGCACATTGTTGCGAACAGAAAAAAGAAAAACAGTCAGCCAGCGAGAGACCTGCTGAGCTGTGTGTGAAAAACTCATCATCTGAGCAGACAGACACACACAGTCAGCTCACAGAGGAAGAAGGAAGCGAAGAATTGCTTGTTTAGCTCACAGAACAGCCAAAAAGACATTGCTAGTAGAAAATGACTGTCAGTCAAAGTAGACAGTTAACTTATGATAGCAGGATGAAGAACAGAGCACGGAATATGAGCTGGGTCAATTGTAAATCACTGTTCAATGATTTAGACATTAAATCTGACAATTATTTGCACATGCTTATAAAGGAAACAAAGTAATGTAAGTGAAGAACATGTACAAAAAAATGGATCATAATAAACAGCATTTTTTCCAAGTCTTGATTTGTCTTTTTTAAAAATATTGCAATAAATACCTTACCGTGGACATCACACTGAAGTATTATCGTACTGTGAGCTTCTGATACAGTCACATCCCTAGTTAATCATGCATGCATATGTGTGTGTGTGTGTGGGTGTATGTGTGTGTGAGTGTGTGTGTTCTCACTTGTCTAAGACCTTCTTCCTCTTTGCAGGACTCAGATTTTCCAACTGTAAGCTTGGCTGGTTGATGTACAGCACTGCCAGACTGAAGTAGGAGTTCCACACCTACACACACACACACACACACATCAGACAACACTACAAATTAACCTACAATAATTCACATTGAATGGGAGCTTTTATGACTCCAACCCCCCCACCACCCTAACACACACACACACACACACATACACACACTGGTCCTCTCACTGTGTGTTTGTGAATGTAAATATAAAACAGAACATCAGAGCTCCACTGATTTTTGATGATTCACTGTTTTCTCTCCCGTTTCCTCTCTCGACAGTCACCGTCTCTGAAGCTGCAGAGGAGGCAGCTGTGTGACCTCGGGCGGCCTCCTCTGACCGCACTTCACACGTTTTCACTCTCAGTGAATCTGCTGCTCTGTGGCTCGCAGTGAAAAAATGTTCAAAGCTTTTTGTTATTTAACGTGAACGAAGAGCGAAAGTGTGGAAAAAAAATCTTAACAATACATTCATGATGAAAGTGAATCATGTTGAAGCCACAAATTGAAGATTAAATTCTGTCATCAGTGAAGGCAGATACAGACAAAGTTGTTTCATAGTTCAGTAAACAGAGAAACCTCAAGACCTGCTGCAGCTTTACGCAGCAGAGGTGACGTTTCTTGATCTGCTTGTGGGTTTTACACTCGCACAGAGTGGGAGGTTTCTTATGCTGCTGGTGGTCATAACGTCTGTGTGGGGATTTTACAGTGAAAGTCACGCACCTTAAAGTCAAAGTCGGCGTCTGTGAAGTTCTTGTGCAGAGCAGGAGACAGGTACTGAGCTGTGGTCAGGATGATGCTGCACACAAACAGAAACAGAGTCAGTGAAGCGCACAAACACTGTGACACATCAGAGGTCATACACAGTGCTAAAGTCACGCCCCTCTTCGTCCAGGCCATGGAAACTTAATTCAGAAAAAATATAAACGGTAGTCAATGGAAAGGGACAAATTATTTTTTGATCTCGTTTGGCTTGTGCCCTGAATTACACATATGATGTTTGGCAATTTAAAAGATTATTTTTCATGTAAAGAAAGTTGAATTTTGTTGTCACACAGTAACGTAGAACAACGTTTACTGTGAGACCGCTCAGTGACATACATGTCTCGTCTCAGACACGTTCATATTTCTTCTGTACTAAGGTCCCATGGGCTACCCTGGAAGGGGCGTGACTTAGCCTCTCTATGTGTCGAGGTTGTCGGGGAGACGATCTTGTGTCTTACTTGCTGGTGAGGAGCCTCATGATGTTCCAGTCACGTGGGAAAATACTGAGCTTCATCAGATTTCTGAACACACACAAAATCTTCATCAGGAACTCCTGCAGAGACACAGTGAGGAGGACGGTGATGAAGGATGAGTCAGAGAGTAAGTTTGTGTAAAACTAGGAGTAAAACATTGTTATTATTTATATCACACATGGGCAGAATACGTCCCGCGGACCATCTCACTGCAGCCCGCAATGTCCTCACAGGTTGGACAAAATCAATAAAATGTACCTTGCATGACTAAATCATTTACTTTAAACAATTAAACGCTCATTTATCCAATTTCCGAGTTCTGTTGATCGCAGCGTCGCAAAGTATCACCTGTACAGACTGACACTGTCATAGACGAGGTGTTGTGATGACAGAAACGGAGTTAGGATGGATTCAAAAATGACAAAAATGAGACAGAGTGGAAATCTAAATATTTCGTGATACACGTTGGTTCAAAGGCAAAATGTTTGATCAAAGGTTTTCATGACACTGTCATTCATAAATATATCAGTTTTAATTTAGTCTCAAAGGACACAAGTTACACAAGCAGAATAGAAAATGCATGATCATATTTATGTACAGTACATGAGAGTGTGCGTGTTCATAAATAGTAAATGATATGTTCTTCATTCAGTACTATGTATTTCATGTGTAGCTTCAATTGTAGAATGTGTGGCCCTCTGGGAGAAAATGTTGCCCACCCCTGACTTATCTCATCATTACTTTTGCTCCTGTCACACAGCGTGTGTGAGTGGTGTGACATATTCTCAGTTGCACCGTCAGAGCGTTTTCAGCATCAGCAGATTAACAGCTGCTGACCAACACTCAGTCTGTGTTTTCACTCCGTGTACCTTGAGCTCCTCTTTGCTCTGAAAGTTTTCCATCAGGCGCTGGAAGTGGATGTCTGTCATCTGGCGGAGGAGGGACAGGAGGCAGGACACATACTCTCCCTGCCAATAGGAAAGCAGAGGACAGACATGTGAGCCAATCACAGGAAGGCAGTGAGCAGTGAGTGAACACTGAGAGATGATGACAGCAGGTTGAGACGAGCTCTCCCACAGACTGATCCCTGACAGCTGCCCTTTACCAGCGACAGTCTGTGGAGGGCGCTAACACCACCTCACAAACAACCAGCATACAGTGTAATGGTATACATGCATGAACTTGACAAAAACAACAAATTAAATTCAGGACAAAGAGACGGTTTGTTTATTTTCCTGACAATGTCCAGTGTGAAGGATTTAGTGAAGTGTGTGAAGTTTCAGATTGTAAAAACAACTTACAAAAAACACTCCTTGATTTGTAAGTCCGGGGGTAAACTTATCATCATCAAACTTATCATCTTATCATATTTATCAGATTATTATTATTATTATTATTAGAAGTAGTAGTAAAACTAGTAAAAATGCTATTCCCTATATATATATTTCTACTATTTAGTTTTGGTTGTTTCTCTCCGTTTCGCTCTCTCAACCCGACCGATGTCGTCAGTCGTCGTCCACCTTGAGTCCGGATCTGTTTCGAGGTTTCAGCTTGTTAAAAGAAGTCTGTCTGATGCTTAGTTCTCGCTCATGGAGACATTGCTTTTTAATTGTTGGTTTCTCATGAACTTATTTAAATAAAGAATGTGGTCTGGACCTACTCTCTGTGTAAAGTGTCTTAAGAAAACTTTGTTGTGATTAAATAAAACTGACTTGACTAATGAAAACAAACTTCTGAATATTATATTCCATTTCTGTTAGTGGATCCCCATAAGTCCAACACACAGGACCTTTAATCTCACCATGAAAGTCAGGGGAAGAAATACATAGATGAAGATTTATGTGCAGAAATAAAATCTGTGCAATGAAGCAGCAAAAGAAACAGAAATTTATCATCTTTGCTTTGTTCACTGGCACAACACAAGTGGCATGCCTTTTTCACTCCAAACTTTTGGGACAATTGAAATGGCCTGAAAAAGGCCCAAAATGAGGTGAACCCTCCAAGCGAGTGTGTAAATGCTAGCCTGGGCCCAGACCAGAGACTCCGCCCACTCCACTGAGTGGACTTGATTCTCTTTGTCTGGCATTGCGCTGTGAAACTGTGGTTTCTATGGCTGAAAAGGTGATTATCCAATCAGCGCTGGGGGTGGGGAGCCACGGGTGGACTAAGCCGTCTGTCGGGAAATATCTGGACCTTACAGATTACAGGACCTGTGGTGTCTTTGATGTGAGTTTTAAAAAATGGCAAAATTATAAGTGAAAAAGAAGAAGTGACACGTCTGTTTAAATCAATGCTCTGGGGGGAGACGGCGTCTGTCCCAGTTTGTCGTCGGCAGTGAGAAGCAGGAAGTACAGCTGAACGTCCTGCTGTCCGCTCACAGTGATAATGTGATGTGATTTAAAGCGAAAAATGTTTGTTTGTCTCTTTCCACAATAAATGCTGGGTCAGAATCTCAATCACAACACAACAACATCTATGCTATTATTAAACAGCTTTTGGAGACATTTTTGGGTTTCAGTTGTCTCGACTTCTCTCCACACTCACTCCACAGTAGATGAAACGCCCCTAGGCAACATAACGAGTGTTTGCACTGATTAAATTCTAAATAGCAATGACCAATGAGAGAGAGTTGGAGAAAATCTAACCCCCTCCCTCTGAGAATCACTCAAAGTGGAGACAATGCTAGAGCAAGAGAAGTGGAGTGGGCGGAGTCTCACAGCAGCTACCAAATAGCTGTGGAAATGTCTGAAGTTTGCATTTGAATGACTGCCTAAACCACGAGAAAGAAGTTTTCTTGACTCAGAAAACAATTACTTCAACAAAATTAACCAGGATTCAAACTGTTTTTCTCCCGAATGAAATAGTAACACTGGATGCAACGAGGACCAACACAAAAAACTTTAATAAGAACTCTGAAGCAGGATGCAAAGCAGAGGAAGATGAGGGAGGAAGAGGATGAAGGTGAGAGCTGAGGAGACGTGCTGCTGCATGGTTTAGGGGAGGGCAACACGGACAAAGAGAATCTCGTGATAATTATCACATCATTGAGCTCGACAAGTTTCCAATAATGACAAAAGCATCCAAATCCTGTTGATTTCAGAGAGTCAAATGATTTTCTGGTGTTTGTCCACAAAATAATTCTTTGTTTCTGATCAAACATTGTAACAGATTTTGTTTAAATCAAACTCTTCACGCGAGGAGTTTGTAGCATCATGACCAAATAAAGGGACATCAGGCACTGATGTTCACATATTGCCCAGCTCTAGGACGGATGAAGAGGTGGATGCTGCAGGACGGATGAAGGCGGTGGGAGGTGAAGTTGAAGAAGTCGTATTGTTAGTTACTAACAGTGATCTCCGCGGTGCACTGCGGACAGCGTTGACCCCTTACCGCCTCCTGCGACTGGCTCTTGCTCATGATTGACAGCAGGGTCTGCAGGAGAACGTCCAGCAGGGACTCAACCATCATCTCCACCTCCTCCTGCACCGACGTGTCCTGCAGAGGAGGTCAGAGACCGTGTGAAGAGAAAGAAATGATGAGATGCAGGACAGAAGAAGAAGCAAAGAAGAGGAAAACAAAAGAGGTGGCTTCAGTGAAACATGTCACAGTATTTGTACAAGTACTCACATCTCCTTCTGTTAAATGTCGCACAAGTTTAAATGCTGCTACCAAGTCTGTGTTGATGCCAAGAAAAAGTCTAACCGCCCAAACATCACTGAAATAAATAAAGTTGTATGATCTTAAAGTTGGCGATTGAGTCTGCAAATCTGTGACTTTGTTCTCAAATCAAATGTTTCAACAACAGCTGAATGTTCATGAACTTTGCTCTGAATATTTATGGAAACCAGAGGATTGCTCTGTTTTCTGACTGCTGGTTTCGATGGATTTCACTAACCTGTAAAACTTTCACAGTAAATAGTGTTTCATTTAATTTTATTTTTCATTTCATTTATTTTCCTTCCCTTCCTTTAGAAATAACAAAACTTCAAAGCAGACAACTACGAGTGGAGAGAGGCTTTAGGACTGAGGTTGGTGTGCATACATGTAAATCATTTAGAAATCCAAAAAACACATTTTCCTAAAAAATGTAACCAAATTACAGAGGACTTTTGTGTTACGAGAACCAATTAACAGTTGGAATTTATATAAATTAGGATTAACTCTATAGTAGAAACAAAAGGAACAAACGAGCACATAATGAAACTCATTTCCTCGATCACACAGTCAAACAAAAAGGAGCATGTTTTGGGATTATTATCACGGTCATACCTACGCTCTGAAACAGGCAAATCACAGTTTCCACATCTAAATTTAGACATACAAATTCTTTAAGCAGGTCTCAATATAGTCAAAGACATCCCAAAAGTAAAATCAACTTTTAACAGTTTATAACCATCGCGTAAAGGATTGCTATGTAATTTCTCCTGCCATCTTCACATTTCCATGTCAGTCATTCTGCGTTCGATCATCGACTTTAAAAGTTCAGGATCCAACCTTCCGTTCTTGTACCATAAATAAGATAGACCACATTCATCAAGGATAGTTTTGATTCTGTAGTACTGTACTCATCTGTACTCATTTAGACTGAAAGATAGTAGTGTAACAAACACTACAACCTCTGGGGGGCGCTGTAGGTTTGTAATCATGGTTCACATTTTCTCAAGGACTTTTAAACGCCCCCCAACAGCACAAACATGCACAGGTGGTATGTGTGCTGTGGTTTTCTTCCTGTATGTGTGTGTGTGTGTGTGTGTGTGTGTGTGTGTGTCTGTGTTACCAGTGAGCTGGTCTTGATAATAGAGAATATCGAGCTGAGGATTCCAGAGCAGATGAGCAGCTCTTTCTGCTGCCTCAGATGAAGATGGATGTGATGCAGGACAACAGGAAGCAGGATCCTTCGAGACTCTGGGGAAACACACACACACACACACACACAAAGGCATTTATACACACAGTTATGCCATAATATAGGCTCTGTGACTGAAAACATCGTAATTTGTTGACCTAAGAAATTGCTGAAAAGCAAAATGTAAAAAAACAAACAAAACCTGAAACATTTATGTTAAAGTCACTCTTTTTCTGCATTTGTATTCAAGTACTTTTGCAGAACCTAAATGACAAATTAGGTAATACATTGTTAGACAATGTATTTATCGAACCGATCCATCTGCCAAATATAAACTGGTATGACAAATGCAGATTTGA
>JAQFJA010000012.1:1597323-1610871 GCA_029874485.1 Naso brachycentron | reverse complement strand
AATTTTATTACCATTACTCCAAAATAAAACAAATCATTACAATTTGATTACTTGCTTCTGGTTTTTATTGATTAATTTAAATCATTTTGTGTTGGTTGTGACGTGCTGCAAAGTGTTTCGCGACGAAACAATCAGCTGCTGCAGCTTAAAACGTTTCAACATTAAAAAGGAAAATGGAGTTGAAGACGAAAATTTGGAATTTTAAAGGCTGGAAACTCGCCCACTATTTCAAGCTAATCGGGAGCAAAGATGATAAAAATATAATAATAATGTAAATGTCAAATGTATTGTGTCCAGGAGGTGCAAAGGCTTATTTCACCATCCAAAAATACAACCTCAATCCTTCTGAAACACCTACAACAACAGATGACACTGTGAAACTTGTAAAAAATGACCCCAGCAGAAGTAAGCCATCCACGGTCACTGACGATGGCTGTAGCCCCACGCTGCTAAAACTTGGATTCAAAAGTGGATTCAAAGGCTGTTACAAACAGCTACTAGTCTGAAGTGTGACCTTCAGTCAACAGCGATTATATTTACACAGACGTGCATATGCAATGTTGGAATTTGAGAAGAAACGACACCTTTACCAACTTTTGGGGTGTAATAGAAAAGTAATACAATGAGTAAAGTAACATATTACTTTGGAAGAGAGTAATAAGTAAAATAATGACATTACTTTTGAAAAAAGTAACGAGTAATCAGTAATATAATACATTTTTTGAGGGGAGGACACTGGTTAATAGTTTGGCACACAGTGAACTGAAGTGGAGCTCGAACACAGTGCCTCCTTTTCTATTTGCACAAAGAATCAGAATCAAAAGGTCAGATTCTCAGACACTCCTCACTGTGGTTTTGGGTTTGATCGCCGAACTTTCAGTTAAAGTCTGATCCCAGTTTACTTGAAAAGGTTTTTCCAGAGTTTTTGACCATTCAAACACATTAAAACCAGCTCACTAGTAAACACGTGGCCATGACAAGAGAGAAAACACCCCAGAGATAAAAATCCTGCAGTTTGTGCCTGAGAGTGGAAGAGTCCATTTAAAACATGATATCATTTGAAGGGTCAGTTTCAGTCATTTGTAAATTATAACACTACAGCGAGGCGACGAGTCCACAGAGAAGCACTTTTCACAGCACTGGCCTCTGCTGCTCAGCGGCTCCTGTTGGGAATCCTGTTGAACCATCCTGTGCTGAGTGATTAGCATGTTTTTAGCTCTTGGGGTTAAAAATACTGAAACTTTTAGCCAAAAAGTGCCACATTTCAAATGAATTCTTGGCAGTTGCTTAGCAACAACACGAGTCACGCACAGCAGTTCTCTTCAGCATCTGTCATCTTTAACTTTTTTTAAAATGTTCATATTTTGTTTTGAAGGAGCTCGTTTTGCTTGAGCATGTGATCATTAATGATGCAGAGAGCGCGTTGTCACACATCATCTTAAAGGAGCGACAAAAGTACACTATAATCGTTATTCATTAAGAGGTCATATTCTCATTTTTGGGTGTTTGATTTTGATTTTGGACTTATACAGAGCAGCAAAACACAACTGACCGAACAGTAAAGTTTGTAGATTTTCAGAAATCTGTGACTTGTGCCTTCTGTCTTCCTTGTATTTTTTGCATTTTCGGTCTGTGTCGGATCCTCCTCCCCCTTTCTCTCATGCGTGCCTCTGCACTCTGCTGTACTCACAACCCCTTTACTAACACAAAATAAACACAGCTGGGACACTGATAAAATGTTACTTACAGCTTGTGCTTCACACTCTTCAACAGGACAAAGCAACGTGCGCTCCTTTAGCAGCAGTTTAGCTGTTAATCCAGCACATGTGCTCATTGAGGAAGTAAATAAATCCAAACAAACACATCCACAAGACACAGGAATGCTATCAGCTTCTGTCTAGTGCTTGCCTCTTTAGGAAAGTTTAACAAAGTTAACTGTCCCTCATTCACCCGAAAAAAAAAAGCATGGGCTAATCACCCACCCTCTTGTCAAATAAACGATTACGGAAAAAGAAACTCAAGATACCCACCCCCAAATTGACCTACGCCTGACTGAAGAGAGTGATGTGGAGGTCCACGGCGTATGCCCTGTGCTCCCAAGGGGGCCAAGAGGATGAAGTCAAATAAGTCAACTTGTTTCCAGGTTTTAGGACTCATTCCTCAGGACTCAGTTTATATTGTTGAAAATGTGGTGCTTTACTGAGCGTGCTCTCTGTGCACCATACTAACCCAGAAAAAGCAAAGAACAGCAGTCAATCACTGCATGTTAATTTGGAAACTGCATGAAATAGATTTTATTTTTTTTTTCTTTTAGTAAATCAAACAGTTCATATAGTGACGAGAAAGAAAATCTGGAAGCAAACTTACACATTAGAGAATGATCTATAAAAGAGGAACTGAACTGTTATTATCTTTTTGCGATTCCACATGAGAGCATCTCTGAGCAGAAGACTGGCAGCTGCAACAACCTTCAACTTATTTTAATTCATTTCATGAGGCCAAAGTCAGTCCATAATTTTTGGCTCATCACTGCTCTCAGGGAAAGCTGATACACATCCATTCCCAGTGCAAATGATTATAAACTTTAGTTTTGCAGAGGACACTCTGTTCCTGAAGCTGCTCCTCCATCAAAGCAGCAGCTCTGGAGTCAGCAGTAAAGCACAGACCAGCTTCCAGCAGAAACACGAGATATACACACTGTTTTTATTTACACAGCAGGCTGAGAGAGAGGGAAGCTGCGCTGGGAGCAAGGTTCACAAATACATTTACACCAGAGAGCAGCTGGAGGAAACAGCAAAGTGTGTGCTTGGCCCAGGTTCACCTCAACAGAAGAAAAGAGATTGAGTGTCACATCAGTGCCAAAGAAATACAACAGAAAATAATGAAGTAAGGGAGAAATTCCAGACAACGGCGCTCATAAAGTGAGCAAATGGAAAAATAAAATAAATAGCAAAGAAATTAGATGCATGCTCACTCACTTGGAGAAACTGCTTACTCAGCAAATATCATGTAAAAGTCATTTTTCAGTGAGTTGAGTGCAGAGCAACATCATGTGTGAGACCAGCCAACTCTCGTCTTCATTGATAAATATTAAAATTCATCACAGCTTCTCAAAGCTGAAATATCCATCAGGTTAAGTGGGCGAGACCTGATCAAGATCATTTCACTTTTTAACACTGCATTGTGTGTAAATGGTGCTGATTGAAGCTGGTGTTTCAACAGCCAATCAGCTTGTAGCGATGTCACCTGTCGCGAAGAAGCGAAGCACAGAGCAGCCAATAAGACCCTGCGCTCTCTGACGGCTCGTTTCCACTTACGAAGGTAACTGGTGTCCGCAGATCTGGATAATGCCCCTAGTGTCCAATGCAAGGAAATGCATTTCTTTGTGGAGGGACAGAAACGTAACAGTAGCAGAATCAGATTCATGATTTGTTAAAACTATAATTCTTTCTAACTATACAGAATCCCTTGACAATCCAAATGAGCAACTGCATTGAAGAAAATAGCCTGTTAGCTACAGCAGCTTGTTGGATAAGCTGGTACCACTGTCATTCGCTCCCTCTTCACTGCCAAAAGTTCAATTTTTTGAATGTACTCAAGGCAAATGCCAGACCAAAATGTTAAGGAGGGGAGGGTTTTGCAGGCACATTGGATATCACAGAGATTCTCATAGGAATGAATAATGTATTTTTGGTTGACTCGCCTTCTTACACACATGTAAGTTGAAACGAGACATGAAACGACCTGTGACCGGCTTAACATTCCTCTCATGGTCTGAATACAGAGCCAAGGAGCGGAGCAAACGTCTGCTGTTCTTTCAGACCACCTAAGTTACAATATGCTGAAAGGTTATTATGGGAGTTTTTTCAAAAATGACACCAAAAATAAACTGCCTAATTCAGCTTTAATCTAATTGCCTCAAACCAAATGACACACAAACAACCTGGTGCAAGGTTACATTTCAGTGTGGGAATAACAGAGTCCCTGTGCAATAATGAAGCTGCCACATGTCGGCTGCTGTGTTCACCACACCTGATGATAGCTTGACAGTGACGAGTGGGTGTGGATGTGTCAACAGGCACTCTTAGGTACACGTTTACCCTTGGGTGATAAATCTGGCCATGCGGTCACTGATGGAAATCAACATTTTCAAGGAAATTAATGAGTTGCATGACAGGTGTGAGTTTCACTGTGAAGCGAGCTGTCGACCCTTCAAAGCTTCTGACACCGTGTCACGTAAAATGACTGCCGGTGTGAAATGTGGATCAGACTCCTCTGATGCGAAGTTCTAAACATTTCCCTCGACTCAAAACACACGTGGTGATACTTTTCACTATAATTTTCTAATATACTCAAATGGAAAATTAATGTTTTTTAAATGTGGTGCAATTCAGTTCTGCCCCAGACCAACTTGTCTCTGAGGTGCAGACACAACAGTCAGTCGATCAGGATCTAAAGTTCTTTTTCAGGACAAAACTCAAATTAAAAAACTAACAAATATGCATGAAACTTATTTTTCTAAATACATGAAATCATAGCATGAGTGCAGATTCTTAGCGGCGCAGCCATGAGCCATGTGTACTGTTCCTCCTCAAACAGCAAGTCTGCCTGCTTTAAAACCAGAACTGTGGATTTATTCGGGACATCTGGCCGTCGCAGTCAGTGGGTGGATGTGCTTTGACCTTTGACCCTCCTCTGAGTCAATCATCTCGACTTGTAACAGGTGCACCAGCAGGTAGAACAGGAGGGAACCGAGTCTCTTCTCCACCTTTAGCGGGCACACAAACAACGCCCACAGATGGACGGATGTGGAGCTTTGAAATCAAACCGCACCACTTTGTCTTTGAGAGAAAACACACAATCTCAGGGGGAAAACTGAGTGCTGCAGTTTTTTGGTCAGCTGCAGAATGGAAATCTCTTTTGTGTTGACTATTTGTAGATCGAGTGTCCCTCCTCTCTCCCTCTGCCTCCTTCCCCAGCTGGAGTGAGTAATCACACCTTCACGTCCAGAGGGAGTGAATACACAAACACACACACCAACACTGTTTAGCACATCTTTACCACCTCAGCACTATGAAAACCAGCCGAGCGTGTCGCACATAATGATGCTGTTTATAGAAGCAGTTCTGTTCCGCTGGATCTCACATTTAGACCATCTTGATATTAGCCAAGTCAAACAAAGCAACGACGCATGCATACATGATTTACAGCACATTCTCAGTACCAGCTGGTCACAAACTGAAGTACGGTCAGCACCCCACTGGCATCACTATTTAAGGCACTGAGACCCTTTTAGCTTCCGTTTGCAAAGCTCCAAACCTTCCTAACACACGGTTATTCTTTTGATACAGTCGCTGTTTTAACACGGATGTGAAACAGCCAGTTTGGTTGGTTTACGCAACCCCAGCTCTCATCCTCAGAAGATGTTTTTCACTCTTTGCTCTTTGTTGAGAAGAGTCGTTACTATTAGCCTCCAATATTTCAGCAGGTTTACATTTTAATTAATTGAATGCTTAGTGCATTATAGGTACCCCACGCTTTCAACCCCCACCGAGGAACCTCGTAGTGGCGAGTGTTAGGGCTTGGCGATGTGGCCTTAAAAAAAAAAAATCCCAGATATTTTCACACCACATTCGATTTTTGATTTGAATCATTTTTTTTAAACAACAGAAGACAAAGGAATTATTTAAAATAAGTTGATTTTTTTATTTCAAACAAACATTGATTTCCCTCTTGGGAATAAAGTGCAAACTCAGCTTTAACCAAACTAAACCTTTCTTTAAACAAGGGTTTGATCAAACAAGGATAATCCCCCAATCTGGGATTAACAAAGTGCCAGCCTAACTGTCACCAAACTTTGCTTCTAAAAAACAAGAGCCCAGAGCTGAGAGAGAGAGCTGTAGGCCAACAAATTTACCCTAGTTAAAGAAATTAATTTGAATTTCAATATAAAATCAATTTATTGCCCAGCCCTAGGGCGTGTGAAGCAGCACTGCTTACTGTCATAATGATTTTGTCCAATGTGAGCATTTGATGTGAAAGTGAGTGTGAGAATGCCACTTACTTGCACAATATCTGTTTGTCCATAAGCACAAAAAATTTTTATTATCTAAAGAAAAATATCCTCCTGCCTCCAAACATAGGTAGTAAAACCAGAAAACAGCAGATCGATCATGTTCGTAAACACAAATCGTCTCTCCCAGTCCGTGTGCCGTAAAGCATTTCATAGTGTTTCTGCTGACTGAGTGTTTCCGGGCGAAGGCGTTGACAGGACAGTAATCTCCAGCCTCTTCATCGATGGTCTCATTTGTGATGCAGGTAAGAAGTGAGGCATCAGTGTTAGATTTAGACTGCTTCATAATCAGTTCAGTCTCATTTATGCTTTACGTCGGATACGGACACGGACACGGACGGAACCTTCTGTCTGTACTCTGTGTTCATTTCATCCATATTTCCATCCATCTCCTGGAAGCTTACGGATACGATGAACTGAAACAATACCACCGGAAATCGTGGGGGCAGTGTAGCCTACAGTTCAAGCAAGACCAGCGAAACACAATGAAGAAGAATATTAATACTATAAAATATGGAAAATGGCAGAACTTTTTGAGAAAAGACTGTGTGAGCGGGTACGGCATTACGGACATGTTTGATGTTACCTCGCCCAGTGCAGGGACAGACAACTCCAACAGAACAGCTGGAAAGGAAGAGATCGGACAGGAAGTTAATATCAGCCTGACCGCAGTGAAGGAGAAGTGGAGGTCTGTGCGACATCAGTTTGTTCACTGAGAGGCGCCCTCTACTGGATGTAATGCTTAACATCTATCCCAACATAACACGAATGTGTAAGGGCAGCAATGGTTATATCGTCCAAAACATCTGGATCTGTTTTTGTAAGTAAAGGGATCCTAAATGAGCCTTTAAAAGTTTCACTTTTAAAACCAACACCAGTGAGTCCAGACAAAGCTTCTGTGTGTGTGATGAGCTCAGAGTGAGAACAGATCGAAATCTTTTTAGCTGCAGCAAAGCAGAGTGTAAAACTGAGCACTAAAAGAAAGAAACAACTGCTCATGTTTAACTGTACAAGGCAGCTTACAGCAAGGCTGCAGCACTGAACTCAGCCAACTAAATCAAACATTTACTTTCCTCTTTATTGCTGCTTTGGCCTTTTGCTTTCCAGAGTCAGAGGGACATAATATGAAGATCTTCATCACTGTGACAGCCCACGGACTAGAAAACCCACCACAGCATCTCCTCTCCATCAACATGAAGAACATAAAACTACATCGGTGGGTTTTCAAGCTGTGGCTCAGGGACCGAACGTGGGTCTACAGAGGGTAAAAGAGTGTCACAGCTGGGTGTTAATATATGATAGGATTTTATTCAGTCTGACAGCTCTGATATCTAACGGGACATTTGCAACACCTCTTTTCCATTAGCGACATCCTGCTCCATTTTCACACCTGACAAATGAGAAAAGTTTCGTTCAGTCTCACTGAGGCTCTGAAGCGGCAGCATGGATAACCGATGAGCTTTGAATGTTGCATTAGAGTATTTAACACGTTCAATAATTTAAATTTTGCAGTTCCATTATCAAGCTCATTGAATAATATATATAGAAAAAAATCTATGACTGACAGCAAGATGAAAATCTCACCCACATTTGATTTTTTTTTTTTAGCTCTGGTTTTGTTTTTTGTTTTCACCACCAAAAAATAACTGTTTCATTATGTTGAGCAACTTGATGCAAACTGTGTCTGCTGTTTGTTGAGCACAGGCTTCATCAGAGTTTTCCTGCGGCAAAAAATGCTGATGAGAGAGAAGAGACGGAACAAAACATGAAAGTCAAGGGAAGGAGAAACCAAAACAATGAGCTCAAAGATGCTAAAACGCTCCAGGAGCTGCACAGTTGATCATTCTGTGTTTGTCACGACAGATCCCTTTCATAGTTTTACACATACGACATTTCAACTAAAACAGGTTTACAATGAGATGACACCTTAAAGCAAAATTTCATCCATAACATCGTTTTGAAAGAAAATATTTAAATGAAATTAGTATCCATTAGGGGTCAGGTTTGGAGTTTGCTTCATCAGGAAGGTATTTACTGTCATGGCTTAAACTTGGTGAAAAAACATGTTATAAAGTTGCAGTAGATAACTTCTGCAAACAGGCTAGCAAGCTAATGTTAGCTGTAGCATGAGACTCAGCAAATCTGCTGCACTGGCTCGCACCTTATTCCATTTGTTGTGTCTCTGTCTTTTAGGTCCAGTTTGAACTGAGACCAAACGGTTGCAGGGAAAGTTGCAGCGGTGTAAACTCGTCCGTCTCAGCTCGACTCAAGTCGGCTGACGGTGTCGCCTGTAGCTCAGTTTGTCAAGTCACCACAGGCCAGTTTTAGAACGTGAGACTTGATTCAACAACCAATCAGCTCCCAGCAACATCATCTGTTGCTAAGCAGCGTTGTCATTAGACATTTCCCTGGTGAAATGATTGATAGTTGGCGTTTTTCTGCTTACTAGAGGAGAAATCTCATGTTTCAACTCCCAGCATGAATTTGTGTAAGCTCCAAGTTCGTGACCCTTTTGTATTTTTATGCTTTTGCCGTTTCTTCATCACTAAAACTGCAACTAAAGCAAGTAATGCACTGTCAGTGTCTTCGTTCATGTTTTAAGTCACCGCAAATTATTATCTGCTATGAAAGAAACCTTGAAAAGCTGGTAGTTAGAGTGCAAGTGCAGAGAGTCGTTGCTATGGAAACAATACACTGTCTCATCTTGTTGCGGTGGTGTAAACTGACAGGTTTCAGAATGTTTCCGACCGGCACATTGCCAGTAGTTGCAAATCCCTGCTCGTCTCGTTGTAATCCTTGTTGTAAACTGGCACAACACAACACAACAGAACACAACACACACACACACACACACACACACACACAGCACAGCTCTCAGGATGCTGCCTCATAATACTGCACAGAAACTCACTCTGACAAGTTGTCCTGCAAATTTAATCAGGTAATCTGTAATGTTTAACTGATTGCTTTCAGGATGTCATCAGTTAACAGGATGTGAGTCTGCCCAGCACCCCTCAAATCAGAGGGGACACACACGACATCTCTGATCCATTAACAGACGTCCTGCTTCATTTTCACAGCTGTCAAACTGCTGCCTTACTGGAAACTAAAGCGCTGAGGCAAAACTCCAGAGACCACAAACAAAGAGCCTCTGGATTCTGTTTTGTTCTGTTGTTTTAAAACACTGCTGCTGCTTTCTTTGGAAATACATCTGAACGAGGCTGTCGTGTGAAATGTAGCTTCAGTCTTAATCCAGAACTGAACGAGACCTTGAACTTGAAGTGAGTCAGACAGGAAGGTCAGATATATTTCTTTCAGTCACATGTAACAATGTGGTGAAGGTTTGATTGTAAAGAAACGATGCACACATGTTAACAGAGTGCTGACACGCTGCTTTAGAGGTCAGCACACACACAGATTAAACTAAAGACTCTCAAGGTCAGATTTCAGTAAGAACATACACCCAATATTTTACATCTAGTATTACTTTCTTCACTTTCAATAAAGCATCTTCTGTTTGTAATGTGAGCAGTTTATCACCAAACATCTGATCAGGAATTGAGGATCAAAATAGTTTAACTAACTTTACAATTACACTTTACAATTACAAGTTAACAGACAATATGAACAATATGGGTAACATCGAATAAATAAATTTCCTTAAAAAATAGAATTTAAAAGATTGGAGTTTCATTTGAATTTCAAATTTAAAAACCACTGTACTTCTCTTCTCCGAGCTGACAAAGTGTTTGGTAAAAGCAACCTTTTCTAGCTGGAGTTTGGCACCGTGCAGCGTGCAAAATGTGCTGTGCGTGTGTGAGTGTTTGTGTGTGCTTATTGGTGCAAACTCCATCCTAAATCCTCCCCAAACCTTGTGTGAACTCTGCCTGATGACACGCAAGAGACACACACACACACACACACACACACACACGGAGGAATGCCAGAAGCAGGATGTGATAGTGGGGATGCCAGCCTGTCACGTCTCATGCTGTGTGAACTTCAAGAGGTGGACAGAAGGACAGTTTCCTCTCTGACAGAAACATTTTCTCCACCTGGTAAAACTGACTCAAGTCATTTGTGTGTAAAACAGGTAAAAAGTGAAAAAGGTTATTTAATATCTGTTTGGATTCACAGAACATGTGGAAATAAATTTTTTACTCCTCTGTGGCTCCCAACTAATGATGACACGAGGAGAAATTTAACCAGTGTCCCTTCAGGCTCCTCCGACAGGCCCGGCTGCACCCACTGACCCTGAGACCCTGGAGACCTGAAGACCCTGACACCCTGAGACCCTGGAGTCTGGAGGCCATGAAACCCGGAGACCCAGACACCCTAAAGACCCTGAGACCCTGGAGACATGAAGACCCCAGCTCAATGCACTCTCTCACTCTGAACTTCATCTCACCTTCAAGCTACAATTACTAATTCTCTGTTTCCAGGACTGACGATGATGATTTGAAGGTTCTAACGCCTCCTGTCTTAAGTTTAGTTGTGTTTCGAGAACAGGACTCGGATGTAATTTATCTTTAAAAGTAGATAAAAACAAAAATGTACAAAAAAAAACAAGAACAAAGAACATCAGATATGCAAAATACTATGAAGTACAATTCAGACGTGGAGTAAATAAAGACCTAAAGTGAGAGCTGAAGCCCAGACTTCGGAAGGGCATCTTTCATATTATTATTGGATGGAAACAGTCCATGCGGACACACTTTGGAAGGACAAACTCCATGTTCAGCTTCACAGAGTACAAACAGACCCTTTGGAAGGACAAGCTTCGCTTACAGCACTCCGAGGGAAACTAAACTGTGGAATTAGATCGCTCAGAGAGGTCAGGGGTGATGATGCTCAGGAGGCAAATTACACTCCGAGATCTGAGACCTTCAAACCAAAACAAATAAACCACAGAGGATAAGAAGGTCAGAAATAAGAGCAACATCGGACGGCTACAAGCCACTCCCTGAATGAACAATGTGAGCCAGCTGATTGGTCCATTAGAATCATTTCTAAGGTTACACAGCTGTGGCTGAGCTTTGGTTTGCTGGAGGTACATAAACTCTTTTCTTCAGGTCAAAAACACAGAGCTGTCGGTTAAAATTACGATGTTCAGCTGCAAAATGAACTCAGGCTGCTGCTACACAAAGCTGCCTAAATACTGTAAAAACATTGAATTAAATGGCAGTGATGTGGCTATGACAGATTATATTATTACATCTTTCTGTATGTCACTGTTGATGTACATTTGTTGTCATTAGGCACTGACGAGTTGGTGTATGTTTTGTGTTAAACTTCTTTAACACCTATTTAAAAGCATATTCTACTGGATCATAATACTTTTTCAGTGTTGGAACTTTGAAGTGATGGATGGATTGTGCGTTCTCGTCTGTGTGACCAAGCTGTGCTCTCGTCGTTTTCCAGGAAATGTTTTTTGTAGTGTGATATTAATTCAAACTTACTACCAAGACGCAACAAGTTCCACTTTAAATAAAACTGGTAAAACATCTTTTAAAATGACTGGGGGGAAGAAAATCGTATATATCGCAAAAAAGTCTTTTACGCTCACTTGAGGTGGTTTTCAGACTTCAGAGTTCATGCCCAAATTGGGAGATGGAGAAACACTTGCCGAATAAGTTGTGCTGTAGTGAACATCGAACTCGCATGACAGCTGTTGTCACTGATGTCTAGTTTCTCCATAACACCCGACAACATGGCTGCCAGCAACAACAACAACAGACACACGTGGACCAATGAGGAGACCAAAAATTAAAAGCAATTCCTGCAGACCTCCCTCCATTGCTAAGTTGTGCGTTGCCAGGGCGACGACTTGTTTTGTTTCCAGTATGTAACTTCTATTCCTTCTACATTTTATTACAGCCGTGTTATGTTACAATGCCTTTACTGCCATCTTCCGACAAAACTAGTGCAGTTTATCCGATCCAACCACTTCATGGAAATGAACCTAATTCACATTTCTTTTTTTCTTTTTTTGCAAACTTTCTAAAGATTGGCTTTACATTGCGATGGAAGCCAGGCTGTTCTCTTAGCATCAGCATCTCTGCCTCATAGAAGGGCAGAAGACGTTATGGATGATGATGTCAAACTCTCCACTGATTAAAGTCATCTGTGAGAGTAAACCTGTTTTAATCCAAACACGGTAAGAAGCAGAGGATGAAACATTAGAAGAGAAGCTTCAGTGAGAGACGCTCACACACACACACACACACACACACACACACACACACACACACAGAAGCAGATGTGACATGAAGGCTTCAGAAAAACAGTTTTCTCTCCGTATGATGACGAAGGTGCAGTCACTCATGAAGACGTTGTTAACAAACAACTTCATCATTAAAACACAAATACTTTATATTTTATCTGATCAAAGAGTAAAAATACAAATAAATTCTTGGATTTTACTGAAGGTTAAAACAACAAACACTTTGCCGCATGTGTTCTGAGCTCATTAAACAAACAGCAGGAAACACTCAGCTCTTCATACGCTTTTCAATGATGCATAAAAAAAACAACAGCTACTGTACGGCAACAATGGCCTCGTCGCCATGGCAACGGTGACTCACCAAGGCAAATATATGACATCGCACTTATCGAAGCCTAAAGATCCTGGACAGACACAGACATTCATGCTGACATCCAGAATCCACAAGTATGAACAAAACACACTTTCCCTCTGTGGAAAACACACACACACACACACACAACTGAGTGACACAAGCTCTGTTCTCAAACAGACACACACTTGCAATAGGAGACAACTGCAGCTACTTACAGGTGTGAAAGGACAACAAATCGTCTCGTTTCTCTTCTTTCTCTCTCTGTTCTCTCTGACTCAAACACCGGCAAGCCGCTAAAAAGCAAATCAGAGCTGCAGACGAGAAGAAAATCACAGCCTGTCACACGACTTGAGTCTCACTCACAATGCACTGAAGCAACACCGCCTCCCTCTCTCTGCTCATACATGTACCTAAGCCTTATTCTGCCTCGCTCCCATCCTCTGACCTGCTCCCAGTCTCCATCTTTCTTATCTTTCTTTATCTCTCATCCCACCCCCCCTCCCTCTCTCTGCCACCCACCCACAGGCCAGTCTGCAGCAGGAAGCTCCTCTCCACTTTTGCAACGTTGGAGAGAGTGAACCAAGCTGAGAAAAGATACAGTGAGGCGGTTTACTCTAAACATAGTGATATACAGCGCACTGATGATGAAGACGTCTGACAGCGGAGCTCGTGTCCTCAGGCTGTTGCCTTGAAATCACACGTGATGTTTGTGTGGATGTCAAAGGTAGACACAGAGAGACATGTGACAGGACAGCTGGAGAAAAATGGACATTCAGTGCAGAAGAAGAAGAATGTTGAGCATCAAACTCCCAAATCTGCTCAAAATCTGTTCGTCTGTTACAGACAGACGGACAGATGGACAGACGAAGACATGGTTTTTATCAGATGCGCATCTGA
>JAQFJA010000012.1:1546904-1557448 GCA_029874485.1 Naso brachycentron | reverse complement strand
TGTTAGCTTTTCCCTTGTTATCCCAGTAGCAGAGCTAGCTGTTTATAGTTAGCATTACATAGTTGTGACATGACACTAGTGTTACCTCATTAACGTGTTAATATGCTAACGTTAGCTTGGCAGCTGTGGACATTGTAGTGAGTAATAAGAGCCACGTTTGTTTCAACGTGCATTGTACTAACTTTACAGTTTGTCCTGCTTGTGACTCCGACATTGCTGAATTTTGTTTGTGAAATTATTTGCTCTCTGACTGACGTCACTCCCCTCTCAAAACTCGCGCGCTGTTTGTGGTCGGCCTGCTCGCTCCTCTATGGGAGGGGGTGTGTCGGTAGGAGGCTCCAAGGGGAGGGGGAGGAGTGTGGAGGAGACGCAACTTTCAAATCTCCAAGATTGTAGACTCCAGCTTTAAGGAAAGCGACCAATCAGAGCGAAGTGAAAGTGTTTCACACAGACGGGTAACAGAAGTGATGTCACAACAGACAGGATGACATAAATAATGTCTTTTTTTTCTTATTTCATAATACTTTTTTAAACTTGAAACCACAGTTCTGTCATAGAAAAAGTCCCAGTCTCAGTTTCAGTGGAAATTTAAAGAACGGCTTACAGGAATTCAGAAATCTTCTAGTAACAACCTGGACATGAGAAAGGAAGCAGACAGTCTGACCTGCATGAAACATTAAACACTCTTCAGTTACTTTTACACATGAACATGAACATTTACATCTGGTGCTGGCGCTCTGTAAACAGAAGAAGCTCACAGCACACATGAAAAGCTGATCTAAACAACTGAAATTCATAAAGTCAGTGACTATGCAAATGAAAGTTAATTCATGGTCATGTTAAATGTGCATTAATTTAAAACATTTGGACCATGAAATGACTATATGATAATGTTAGTTATCAGTAGTTGTCAGATAATTAGCTACCGAAAGAGTGGAACATTTTCCTCCTTTTATCTGTTTTTCATGCATTTGTTAGCCATGATGTGAAGATTGTAAACAGTTCATCAAATACTTTTGAGTAAATTTTGGCCCTGTTCAGCAGATGTTACTGCTAATGTAGATACAAAACTTGTATGATGATGCTAATTAGTCATGCTTTTGTTTACTTCCAGGTTGGGCTGTTTGCAGCTCTACAAAATCAACTGGTGTCCTCACAGAACAATGAGTGTCTGTATCTGAGCAGTGGGTGCACTTTAAGATCCAGTCCTCAAATGCAAACAGATCGACATCTCTGCTGAGAGCTGTGTCAGAGACTGTGTTGGCTGAGACAGATGCTCTATTCAGAACAGCATACTGTGACGTGAAGATGAACCAACCTTTCACTGACCATGACAGTCTCACTGAACTACAGGAAAAAAATGGTGTCAACATGGGCACTGGTCTGCACTCAAGGTACATGTGGCAGGATGGTCTCTCCTTGCTCCATCCACACTTGTTGGGGATCACTGCGCTGATTGCTGGGCGGTGCTACGCACCTTTTATATACCGTCTGGTTACACCTGGTGCGCTCTCTTCTCTTCCGGTTCTGCTCATCTCTCGTGGTGGCTGTGGCCTGGTGTGACGGAGCTGGTGCAAGCGTGGTGGAGCCGTTATGGCGTGTTTGTGAGTGTGTGGAGCCCTGTTGGCGTGTCAGATCACCTTGGCACACGTTTCACTGGCATCAGAGCAGGTATGCGCACCCCTGTCCTTCCTCTCGCTCAACATGCCCTAGGGCGCATCGGTGATACGGTTCTCTCTTTTCTGTTGTAGTGTGTGTCTGTCTGTAGTGTGGCCGGCTACTGTGGCCGTGGGGCCGTGTTGCCCCGCTGGAAGCCCTCGTGGGTGTGGTTGTGCCTCCTCGTGGTAAGTCGGCGTGTCCGCTCTGCTCTTCTCCTTCTCCTCGTTGCTCGCCCCCTGGCTAACGGTAAATATTCAGTGCCACAGTTTGGCCCAGGCAGAAGCCGTGGAGTAACTCCGCTGCCTGGCCTGCTGTGACGCTGCGCCGGTGAGGTCCAGTCCGTTGTTAATTCATCGCCACGTCTCCCTGGACAACGCTGCTGTTTTGGTTCTTCTTCTTCTTTTGTTTTTTTTATTTTTCTTTTGGTTCAGCTCCGGCTTTTCTTTTGTTCTGGTTTGGTTCTGGTTTTGTTCGTTTTTCCTTTCTTTTTTTTGACTCCATCGCTCTTGCGCTGCTGTGTGGCGCAGTCATTTTATTGTCATTCAAAAATTGATTTGTTGTTTTCCTTCTTTTGGGGGGTCTCTTTAGTTAAGTTTGAGTTCAGCATCTCCGTCACAGAGCTGTGGGCTTTCTGTGGTGCTGCTGCTGCTTTTTGTTTATTGATTTGAGAAACTGTTGATTTATTAATTTGTTTATTGATAACTGTGAATTTAATCCCTTTTGTATTCTTTTCATTGTTTTGGGGTTTAATTGCATTGGGAAGATTTAATTATTATTATTCTGGGTTATTTTGGTTTCTTCTGCAGATTACTTTCATGTTGTTTTTGGCGCGCGTGTGTGTGTGTGTATGGTGTGTGCAAGGTTCATGCAAGTTGTCTGTTCTCATTGACGAGGCTGCGTCTCTCAGCCACAAATCTGCCATGATTGTCAACCTGACAGCCTCAGTAGATGGAGCTACGCCTGAACTTGTGTTCTTGGAGCTGGTTGAGCTGGAGAGCCAAAGGGCAGAGGATATAGAAGAAGCTCTGCTAAAGTAAACTGTTTGGACACTGCAGGCTTCACTGAATTTGTTTCTGATGGAGCAAGTGTCATGTTAGGCAAGAACTCTGGTGTGGCAACCAGGCTGACAGCAAGGTCCCCTAACCTCTTCACATGGCACTGCATGAACCACCGTTTGGAGCTGGCTGTATCTGACGCTGTGGATGAGGTTCAGGCAGTCAGCCACTTCAAAGTGTTCATAGTGAAGATCCACAATCTCTACAGTCAGTCCAATAAAAATTCATGGAAGCTTCTGGAAGCAGCACAAGAACTGGGCTCACAAGAGTTTTAAGTACGCCACGGGTGGCTGGCAGCTTCCGTTCCGTGAAGGCTGTGTGGAGGTCGTATGAAGTGCTCAATAGACACTTTGAAAGTGAGACAAGAAACAGCAAAGAGAGACAAACTTGTAGAGGCCTGGCAGGTTGAATGCAAAGCCAGGAACTCCTGTGTGACCTTGGATTCGTGTTCGATGCACTGTCTGAACTTGCAAACCTGTCTCTGCAACTCCAGGCCCATTCAGTCACACTCTTGAGAACAGGCAGCTTCTGAAGGGCACCATCAGAGTGCTGGCATTACCTTTTACCTTTTTTTTTTCTTTACCTTTACCTGGCATCATTTAAAGACACTCAGGAGAGAAATCAGAGGAGGCACTGACTGCACAAGCTTTGGGACATGTTGGACCAGTTACCCTGCAGTCAAATGCAAAGCTCACACCAATCAGAATTTCCCTTTGGGGATTAATAAAGTACATTCTATTCTATTCTGATCAATGTAAAGCAATCCCTACAAAGTCTGATCAGCAGTTTGGAGGAGCACCTCTCATTTGATGGTGAAATGCTTCATGATCTCAGCATTCTGGATACAGGCAGCTGAGCGTCAGCACCTGGCACACGGCATGGTGAGGCACAAGTGAGACGACTGCGCAGGAAGTTCAATCTTTGTGAAGAGCAAGCAGTTAATGGTATGAGAGATCTCCTTGAGCACCCAGACAGTGAGCCTAAAAGCCTAAAACCACTCATACAATGCATGCACACCATCCCTTGCAGCACTGCTGAGTGTGAAATGGGCTTCAGTCTCACGAACAGTATATGCACAGTCGAGAGATCTACACTGTTGTCGACCAGTGTAAGTAATTTCATGATCGGCATCAGTGGGCCCCCTGTAACGCCTTTTGAGCCAAGGAAGTATGTCACGACATGGCTGAGATCGCTCAGCCACGCAAGCAAAGAGGCAATGCAGTACAAACATATTTGGAAAGCTTTGTAGACCAGCAGGCTACCCACCCTGCCGTCACTTAGTGACCCCGCTCCTCTGCTTCTCACCCCACTGCAAGGGCACTGCCCGCAAACCAGGAGGAACAGGAGCTGGGCTGTAAGTCTTCCTTTTCTCAGGCTTGTGGACTAACACAGTGAACCCAGTATGGAAATGTTAAGTGCCTTCTCAACCTTCATTTATTGAGGTGAAGCTTATTTGTTAATGAACCGTTTCTGTTTTTTCTTGTTTGAAGCTAATTTGTCTTGTAGCACTTCCAGGAGGTTTTCTTGTTCATGTAAGCTGATACAGTGTATAGCCTAATTTTAATTATATTTAAAAGGGCTGTGCAGAGAAATTCTACAGATGATTAGTCACTCACTTCCTTTAAAAAAACTGACCAACTCAAGTTCCCATTTTTCGTCCCTCTGTGGAATCGAACAGGCATTTATTTCACACCTACTGCAGGTTATTTTTGGAGCTTTGTGTGTCTATATTGTGCTGCCCTGCAGAGCAGTGATTCCTGTGTTACGTGTCGGTTTCGAAACACGGTGTTGTTAGTCAGATCCGCTGTGATCACATCGAGGCCACACTGAAGTGGAATCACACGCACGATGTCCCAACATGAACGCTCAGTAAAGATTACAGCTTCAAGGAGACGCTCAAACAAATGTGACACTCCTGCTGTACACCTGCTATCACTGTCTGCATCTGTACATGCATACTGTGTGTCCATGTGTCTGCATGAAACAGATCATGGAGCATTAATCACTCATGCTGTATGAGGGCGGATGAATCTAAAAAGTCTGTCACGTTATGTCTTTGTCTCTGTCAGACAGAAACAAACCTGTTCCCACCTTCCACTCTCACACCAGGAGGTTATGAACCAACAATCTGCTCAAAGTTGCACATGTAAAATCTCTGCCAGGTTGAATTTGTGCTGATTGCTTTTTTCTCTTTGTGATGACAGATACGTTTATGATCTGGAACTCAGATCTGGAGGAACGGGAAATCTTTTCTGTTTTAATGATCATCAGTGAGTCATGTTCTGTCGTGTCAGTCAGTTACTGTCAGTGTGTTGTGCACGTTGTGGCAGATGTTAGCCATGTAGCGACGTCGCTAGCTGCAGTTGTCTCCACCCTGATGACTGCACTGACCTGAAGAGAGAAGGCTGTCTGTGCACTTAACAAAGGCTCTATTGCTTTACTTACTTACATCAAAGTAATCAACACAGAAATGATTTTGACACTTTCAGTGGCTCAACAGTTCTACACCTTTGCCTTCTTTTGTTAAGTGTGTATCTGAAAATGTAAATAATTCTGGTTTCTTTTTTCTCCTGTTCCATCGCTGCTCGCTTGCAGCTCCAGCAGATCGTGCTGACCTCGGGTTGTGATGTGGCCGAGTTGCAGAAACATCGTGTAACAGAGAGGCAGTGAGCAGTGTTTGATCACACAAAAACGGGACATTGATAACGTGAACCTCCACTTTGATTAAGCTTTGTTACATGAAGGTTCAGGTATATGACGGCTATCTGAATCTGTGTTTGTCAGCAGTAAACTGCACTGCCAAAGCACAAATGCTAAGCTAACTTAACTAACTCACCCACCTAATGTTAATGTTGTGACATTATAGAAACATGGATGCAGGTTTCACACTTTTCTTCTGGCCAAGGGAATCATAAATGTAAATGGTAAAAACTGACTGTATTTGTAAAAGACTTTTCTAGTCTTTCAACCACTCAAAGCGCTTTTACCACACAAGTCAGCATTCACACACATACAGTGAGGTGGCTTCTCTACAAAGAGCCACCCTGCTCATCCGGCTGGTGGAGGACGTGGCTTGTC
Organism: Naso brachycentron; assembly: GCA_029874485.1. Classification (NCBI taxonomy): domain Eukaryota; kingdom Metazoa; phylum Chordata; class Actinopteri; order Acanthuriformes; family Acanthuridae; genus Naso; species Naso brachycentron. The sequence goes on along the minus strand of JAQFJA010000012.1, from coordinate 1,551,656 downwards.
TGGTGGACAGACGACCGTCCAGCTCAGGATCCTGTTTTGGGGTTATCTGTCACCATTTTCCATTCAGAACAGGAGATCTTGTGGCCTGGGATCCTTGTCCGGACCACCCAAGACCGTCCTGATTCATAGACTGCACATGCCTCTGGTTCTGTGGACTGCTCTACCTTCTGGATCAATAGACTACACATCTGACCTATAGACTGTGCTCCTGGACTCATGGACTTCACCTCCTTCTGGATCTATAGACTCTCATATATCTCATAATTCAAAATGTAGCAGCTACATTGTGATTGTGCTGTTGTTGTGTTCTGTACATGTGACATCTGTTGCACATCTGTCTGTCCTAGGCGGTTCTCTCAGAGGTTTCTTATTTTTCCCTGATTCTTTCCATCAATTCAGGGTTTTTAAGTTCTTCCTCACCCGGTGAGGGGGTCTAAGGACAGAGGATGTCACACCTGTGTAGTTTGTGAAGCCCTCTGAGACAAACTGTAAATTGTGATTTTGGGCTTTACAAAAATAAATTTGATTTGATTTGATTTTTTGTTTTTGTTTTTCTAATGAGCAGGTTGACTCTTTGTAAAGGAACACCTGGCGTTAGTATATAAATGTGCATGTGAATGGGTGAAGGCTTTGAGAGGTTGAAAGAGTTCATTAAGCGTTTAACAGATTGAGCCTCGCTGCTCTGACTCTGTGGCTGACTCCGACCTCTGACCTGCCTGTGAAAGGAGGCCAGTTGAAAGACAGTCGCTCAATAAGGTGCCACATTATCATTAAAGTACAGACCCATTTTGTTGTAATGGCAGCACGCTGTGATGTTCAATAAAGAGCTGAGGATAGTGCTTCAAGTTAAGTGGCTGAAATTTCAGGGTTCCTGAGATGAATGGTGCTGGATAAATGAGGGCGGCGTTATCATCACTGACAACGAAGAGATGGGACAGATGGCGACACACCTCAGGGCTTCCTGAAGCACGTTCACATAGGTTTTCACCCAGATTGTTTTGTCATGAAGGGGATGGGAATGAACAGTGATGATCCAAGTCAACTATCACAGTGAGGCTTACCTGCAGCCTCCACCGAGCACGGCTTTGAGGCGTCCATCTGTGTGCAGCTCACCGTGGCCACCGACAGCAACTCTCCACCGGACGCTCCGCAGCACTGAGGCTGCACAATTCTTGCTAAAATGTAAATCATGATTTTTCTCACAGAGAATTGAGATCACGATTCACTCGCACAATTTTTATTTTTACAACAAGAAAAACCTGCTGTGTACACAGGGTTTTCAATAGGCTTAACGGATGATAAAGTGCTGGACTTAAACTTTCAACTCTCTTGTCTGGCGGTTGGGATTTTTTGACGTGGTTTCTTGTCCTCACACTGGATTTTGTGGTGATGCTGGAGGTGGTCATAGAGATTCATAGTGTTACCTTACTGTGCTGTGACGATGCCAAAGCATGGTTTATAGATTATTACGTGATAGGCATAGGGCTGGGCGAGATATTGTGACAGATTTTGGATATTGATATATCGTGATATGGTGTAAGTGTTGTCTTTTCCCAGTTGAAAAGGCTTCATTACAATTCAGTGATTTTCTGAACTTACCAGACTTAAACTTTAAAGTTTAAGTCCTTAACCTTTACCCACTTATTCACATTACTTATGATTATTAATCATAAAATGTCATTAGGTTAATATTTTGTGAAATCACCAGTGGTCATCCTTACAACACTGTCTCTGTATCGAGGTATTTAATCAAAAATATCGTAATATTTACTCATTTTATCAACTTAGGTTTTACCTCTTAGAGCGCACAACAAGTCATCAGTCACAACTTGATCAATAATTATCGATATTGACTGGAATGAAACTTTACTATCGTGATAGGTTTTTCAGCTGTATCACTGAGGCCTACATGTGCATCATCGTGAGGTGTAAACTCAAAAAAGTCCCACACGGTGGAATGTTCACCTTTTTCAGCACGAGCGCATCATTACTCTAACTGTGGTCATTTTTTCTTTCTCGTGTAAAATTGGGCCTCAGGTAACTGACTTCTGCCTCCCTCCTGCTTGTCTACAGGTGACACAGCTGATGCGTGTCTGGTTACTGTAGCAACGGTGAGTGACAGCAACGCGCAGTTAATGAGGAACAGAAATGAGAGAGGTGATAGAGTTGTCTGAATTAATCATGTTTTGTTGACACTGTGTGAGTGTGACTGATGTAGCATGTGGGATTGTTGTGAAGTAAATAACTAAACACATGAATGCAGTGTGGTCTGAATGCACACAGAAATACGAGCAAGCGAGTCGCCGTCATTTAGAGGTGAGATTGCATGTACGTTTGAATCGACATCGTGTTTTTTTTTTGCGATTAATTGTGCAGCCCTACACAGCACACTGCAAAAGCATCCCAGAGGCTGCTCTCTGCTCTGCAGAAACTCTACAGATAATCTATTTATGACAGAAGCAGCACTGAGCTGCAGAGAGCAGATCAAGCTCTGCAGCGGCCTCTTTAACCTAAGGGCCTCCGATTTCCCACAAAATGCAATTAAAAACATTTAAATACACTGAAGCAAAACTCGGAGACCGAGCCTAATCTCCCATCTTAACCGCTCCGTTCAGCTGGTAGCCTCCAGTGTTGTATTGAATCATTCATCAGCTTCTAAATTTGCTGGCTACTGTAAGCCATGCCGAGCGGCTGCAGGCTTTGTCTTTTCCATTTGGGTCAGAGTGAAGCCCTCTGTTACGTAAACCAAGTCCTGTCTGCAGCAAATTCCTGCACTAGGGGAACAACACAAAGCTTTTTGGTGGGAGGAAGGCAACAGAGTTAGATTTTTAATATTTAATTAATTAACTCTTTTAGGAGGGTGGGAACCCAACCTTCCTCAGGTCACTCACAGTACTTTATCTATCCTCAGTATCTCTGAAGAGAGACGGGAGAAACAGGTAAATGGATGTGCAGCAGGATCAATCGAACCTCTTTACTTACGTAAGTGCATTAGCAGACTGAGGCCTCTGCAAGTCAAACAGAACTCATTGAGCTCCGTTCTGTCAATAAAAGCCAGACTCTGCTCTGACCTCAGTGGAATTTAGAGACGACTCCCGCTGGACTAAAAAAGTAATCTGCCTTCCTTTTAATAAATCACAACCCCAGCTCTAGCAAAGGGGTGCCGCACTGCTGTTCCGCCGGCCCGTTGGTGCATCTCACACATGCAGGTGGAACAATGAGCCGCCCCCGCAAAGGCAGGACACAGTGTAAAACATAAATGAAAACAAAATGCATTGACCTGCAAAGATGTTGAAGTGTTTCTGACCCATGGTGTTATATATAATTAGCCTGGCAAACCAGACCCATAATTCATTTCACTAATGAATTCACTCATTAAAAAGGATCTGGACGCTCCTTTGGGGATTCTTCGTGGAATTTGAGTCCTGGTAGGCGTGTTATCAGCTTGAGTGAAAAACTATTGGAGCAGCCTTAAACCAATCGGCATTAACCTGAGCTGTGGGCCCGGCTAAACTGTGAACACACAAATGAGTGTGGGAAGGTTGACGTCCGATCTGTTCAGTAATCACTTAAATGCCGTTATTTTGTCTTATGATTGAGATTCTGACCCGCCATGCATCACTGAAAGAGACAGTTAAACTTTTGTTGCGTGGATTAAAATCACATTATCACCAAGCAGACGCAGCTACAGGCTGCAGCTAACCGCTAACAGCAGAAGCCCCACCCTCTCGCTTCCCGAAAACAACGGCTCAAACGTCAGTAAAGTTTGCCTGCAGGCTACAGACGAGTGGCGGCTAACGTTGGTTTTCCACAAGTTGTAAAATAATCGCATAGATGCTGTTACGTAGTGTCGTGATTTTGGCTATTTTCATCAGTTTTAGTGCTTTTTTGTTTTTTTAACGTGTTGTGTTGTACCCGAGGCTGCGTGAAAATTTGTCTCTGCAATTCTAAAGACAGGCCTCGTTGCCAGACTAATAGCCAGGCTAATATATAAGTTTAAACAGGAAAAAAACATTTAGTGATCAGGTTCATTTTATTTACAAACTGCTGCTGCAATAGTTCATGTCACAGTATTTCACTGTTACTATACAACAGTACTGAATACAGAGTATCTGTAAGTGAACACTTGGAGACCACAGCCAATGTGACAGAGAGGAGAATGTGTTTAGAGCTGAACATGAGTCACTGAGTCCAAACACGTTTTGTACCACTTTGCTTCATGACGGCAAAGACAAAAGCACCGCAAACACACAAACACACACACACACACACACTCACTCATGAAAAGATATAAAAAACACAACAAAAGTGCATCCACAGACACTGAAGTGATCAGCCTGTAGAGAGCAGTCAGCAGCAGTAAATCTGGCTCTTTGGTAACATCTGCTGGCAGCTACACATGATGAAAATACCCCCCAGCCAACATTTCTTTTACCTGCCAATGTTAGGTGTGACTGAAGTATTCAGTAATTAAAAATGCTGCAATAAAGCAAATGGATGTTATGACAGAGGAACTGTGCTCAGAAATATCATGGGGTTTACTGACAACAATCAGAGGGTTTTTTTCTTTCATCAGTGTTTGTGAAAGCTCAAACATCAGGCGCGTGTGTTGTGCTGCTGGAGAGCTCCAGAATGATGCTACACCATTTTTTTTTCCCAGGTAAAAATATTTCGGCCACATAAACCAGTAGAAATTCATGCACATTTTATAAAGTGTTTGAAGATTCAATCATTACTAAAGTGTATGTCATC
>JAQFJA010000012.1:1480552-1505263 GCA_029874485.1 Naso brachycentron | reverse complement strand
GCGTAAACATCGGGGAATCCTTTGACCGGTGGAGAAAGCTACGCCAGGATTTGGGGCTGAAAACAGACGCTGAGACAACAGACTTTTTGTTGAACAGGTAATTTTTGTGTTTTATTGTGGCAGATGTTACATAAATAACTTTTATTAGTCTGTGCCAATACTCGCTTATGACTGTGAACGTCCTCAGTCTGATAAACGGCTATGTCAACAGGTGTTAGCATACGTTAGCCTTGCTTTTTTCAAATCTGTCTCAACAGCTCAACTGATCAGATGGTAGACTATAGCTTTAAACAGCCTCCATGTCAAATGGAAATCTCAGGCGGAAATGTTCACAGACGAGGTAATTTATAAAAGTTTTATTAACGTTAACGTTTCGTCACATTTGCAGACTTCCTCCATCCATGACTTTTTCTGCTTCTTATCTGGATCAATGTTAATTAATTAAATATATTACAAGGGATAACGGTCACATACAGCTGAGATATTCTGACAAAAATGTGGCAGAAACATCAATAAACTCCTCTACTTGCTCTTGAAGTCAATAAAGGCCACATTGTCTTTACTGCTTTTCTGCATAAAGTACATCAATGAAGAAAACACTCATTTACATAGGACGTGGTGTTAGAGAGGTCTTTGAAAGTCTCAAAGTTATTCTGGTGATCGCTGCAGAGTCTCTGTCTTTATTTGAATAATGAATCCACGGCACACATGTAGCACAGAGCCGCTGAAAGCCTCATTTATTCATGATATGTTTAGTCAGGCTGGCAAACGTCCCTCCTCACTCTCGCACACACTGCTGTTACCCAGACTTAACGACAGGAGACTAAACAAAATGTTAGCTTGAATGAAATGACAGATTTTCTCTGAGTTTTAACTTTGATGATTGAAGAACACGACTCACCAGCATACAGAACAAATTGTTCTTACAGGAAATACATAAATTCACGGGAGTAAATTGCACTCTGACATCCATTTCATGGGGTCTTTAAATTCATCCCAACCCGTCAAACAGGCATTCTGAAACGTGTTTTCCTTTTTCTTGTTTTTTTTTTTTTTTTTTTTTTTTGTGAACATACCCTGGAGGGTTCAAGGTGTGTGATGGCTGATGTGTGGCAGGTGTAGTTGGCTACTTCCTCTCCAGAGTACACGTTATAGAACTTGAGGTGACCAGAGCAGGTTCCTAGCATCAGGAAACGCTCGCGGGCTGAAAAGGCACAACAGGTGAAACCGCTCTCGTCGCCGTCGCCTTCGTGAAAGACCGACATCGGACGAAACCTAAATGAGACATTTTTTAAAATTTTGACAGGCACAAAAAGAGAGACAGAAAGGAAAAAAATGATTAACTTGAACTTAATGATGAACTCTGTAATTTCTTAAAATCATTTTACAATCCTTATTTACTCAGAAAAAAGGTGTTTAGTCTTTTTCTGTCGACTGTCTATATGATGTTTGTTCATTACCTGCTGAAAATCAGATGTCTGTCCAGACACCCTCTGTCTACACCTCCATATTTTGGGTACAGCACTCTGCTCCCTAGGCGTGCAGTGAAGTTGGGCGGGGCCTGTCGCCTCTGTTTAGGCTCCGGGCAGCGGTGGGGAGTGAACAGAGAGAAGGGGGGGCAGGTGGTGACGGGATTGGGGCAGTGGGCATGTTGTTCCCTCAGGTACTCAGTAATGATGCTGTCGAGCGTCGGGGGAGGAGGATGGTGGCGCTCCAGCGGCTTCTTCATGGCTGGAGTCTGAGCCAAAGAGATTTTTTGATACTTCTCTCCAAATAAAAACATAAGAGCCAGAACAAACAAAGTGAATGACTGACCTGAATGAAAGCACCATGGTCGGACTTCTGTTTCAGTGCTCGCAGCTTTTTTCCTGAGCTACAATGAGCCAGCGGACGTTCCCGTGAGAACAAAATCCGACCAACCAGGTGTGAGCCCTGCCCATGAGCTGCAGAATGAGGAGAAGGAGGAGGAGGAGGGAGGGCAGAGGAGGATGAAGAGGAACATGAAGGATGAGGACTGACAAGGGAACGAGAAGGAGTGGAGGAAGAGGACACAGGAGAGGATCCAACATGGCTGGCAATGCGAGCCGCGATCCCGCCAGCTAACCGGCAAGTCCTGGGATTTAAGGAGGAGGAGGAGGGGGGAGGAGTGACACACGAGGAAGAGGTCGGACAGAGCGATGCGACAGGTAAATTTGCCTCTTTGACAAGTGTGTTCGCTGTGTCATGGAGCCCTTTGGCCACGAGGTGATTTCTGATCAGCATGAGGAGTTCCTTCTCAGAAAAGGTGATTCGTGATTGGGCGACCACATTCGCCCTCTGCAGACGAGCCAGTGACACATCGGTTCCCATGAGCAGAGGCTTCCCCGACACCCGCTCCGTGAGCTCGGCAGCATACCGGCAGAAACGGACATGCTCGCTTCGTTTGTCCTGCAGCACTGGCTCTTTCATCAGCTGGGGAGGAAGAGGAACAAAAATTATTCTCTCACAGCAGCTAGGCTTTGACTGGTTTTAACAGACGACATCACATCACTCCAATTTTAGCTTCTTCACATTGGCTTCCTGTAAATTTAAGAATTGATTTTAAGATTTTACTCAATACTTTAAAAGCACGTATGGGTCTGGCTCCAAGCTACATATCAGAATTTGGAGCCTAATGAGCCAGCCTGCAGCCTCAGATCCTCAGGTGAGGGCCTCCTGGTCATTCCAAGGTCAAGGCTCAAAACGAGGGCCCGAACAATATGGGATTTTTGGGGCCAATGCCGATAACAATATTAGGGAGTAAGAAAATTCTCATATCCGATTTATCAACCAATATTCTGTATATAATATTTTGAATGTGGTTATTAAATACATGTGACAAAGATATTTAATGAAGACATGATATCTAACAAACTTCATTCCAAACATCATTGCACCAAACAAACACTTCACTTATTACCAATTAAATAAGGGGCCGACCCCTGCTGGACAAATTACGTGATTACACCAAGTAAATCACAACCTGCCCGACGAGATTTGGCGTGTGGAATCATTCTCCTCTTTAAATCACTTCTTAAAACTCAATTTTCTGGACTTGCCTTCACATGATGTCATCTTTCTACTGCCTTTGACCTTTTTAAGCCTATCTTATCTTTTTTCTTTTACTTTTTTCTTGATATCCTCATTTTAGCTTACAGCTTTTATGTTTAACTGCTTTATTCTCTATTTAATGTTTTATCTGTTTTTATTTTTTCTGTCTTTATTTCTCATATCTCATTTTACAGCTTCTACCATCCCCCATTTTTATTGTTTTTATCTCTTCTTACTGTTTTAATTTCTTATTGGTTTTATCTCCTTTTAGACTTGGTCCTCTGGGTCTCAGTTTCAGTAGCTGGTTCCTGTGTTGCCCGGGTTCTTGTAAGGTCTTATGATGTGTTCATGGGCTCTTGATGTTTGGGTTAATTTCATGTTGGTGGGTTTTTGTTACAGGTTCTTTTGCTGTTGTGGTTTTAGTTCTTTTGTGTTGTGTTCTTGCTTTGTTCTTATATTGTATACTGTACATATGTCAAAGCACGTTGTGAACCCCAGTTTTTAAAAGTGCTATACAAGTTATTATTATTATTAGTAGTATTAGTAGTATTGTGTGGTGTGGATATAAACTCACCGTTTCTACTTCTGAAAAGTTTCTGATCTCATCAAATCTGAAAAGATTTCAGTCAGTCCCAAAGCACTGGACTGACAGAGGGACACTGCTCTCCTGAGGACATCACATGTTTTCTTGGCTTCGCTCCATTTATTATCATGCATCCTGATGTTTTCTGCATCCAGCTTAAGTTCTTGTTCCTTACATGAAAACTTGTGATCTTACCTGCTGGATGTGGCTGCTGGTGAAGAGCGGCAGTTTGCTGATGATTTGTCTGATTGCTGAGCTACGTGAGAGTCCGACCAGAGCCTTGCAGGCGAGAGCGCGGATCAGGTCTGCGTCGGTGATCGGCATCTTCACAGAGAGCAGAGACAGCAGCACCTGCAGGAGGCGGATATGAGGGCGTGGGACGATCAGTGACACAGACAACTGAGGAACATTTTCCCCATTTTTTAATGTGTCATATAAGTTTAAGGAATGCAGCTATAGAGTGCTGGTGGGGAGTAAAAACTTCACACAGCGATGCTACAGTTTCAGTTTGTTGAGTAACATTTTGTGCTGCACCTTTCACATGAAGTTTGTACGTTTTCAAAAAAAACCAACATGTTTGATCACAGGGGTGGCAGCCTACAGCAGACAAACTCTTCTCTTTATGTGAAAAATCTTGTGAGCCAAAAACTGCTCTGTTATTCCAAAAAAAAATCTTACCTTGATGCCATTGTTGTTCTGCACAACCTGCCACATGTGGGCCAGCACTCTGTTGTGGGGAGTGTGGGATTGCTGTGGGTGGGGGGACAGCCTGAGGGGGGCAACACTAAAAGTCCCCACAGTGTTCAAGCTCTGGTCTGGAGCACACACACAGTTTATGATCACCTGGGGGAAAGATGAGGGCAGAGTTCAGCTCAGCAGATGAGAGTCAAAGAAAGTAAGACTGGCAATATATCAACTTTAAATCATAATTCAAATTAATTTGTTCAGACGGTGTTAAAAATATTAATCGAAAAAATTGATTTTCTCTTTAACTAGGGTAAATACGGTAGCCTATGGCTCTCTCTCAGCTCTGGGCTCTTATTTTTTTTAAATCTAGGGCAAGTTGGGCTGGCACTTATTAATCCTAAATTGGGGGATTCATTTTTGTTTGATCAAACCTTTATTTAAGAAAAGGTTTAGTTTGGTTTAAGTTAGGTTTGCACTTTATTCAAAATAGGGAAAAACTGCATGTTTGTTTGAAATAAAAGCAATGCATTTGAAATAATTCCTTCGTCTTTTGTAGTTGAAAAAGAAAATCCATTAAAATTAAAAATAAAATCTTTTAATTAAAAAAATCAGGGATTTTATTTTCATATCACTCAGTCCTAAAAGAAAGAGTTTAAACTAAAAACTGATTCACCAATTGACTGAAAACTGTCCTGCTCTATCTCTAAAAGAAACAATGCGAAACTTTTCACCTTTAAAAAACAGATTTTAAATTATTTTAATGTCTGGGTGTCTGATTTGTAGGAATGCATCACAGTTAAACCAATCATTTACAATGTGGAGACAGTCCACATAATTCAATAAGATCAAGAGTTTACGGCCTTGCTAGCAGCATCGAGAGGTTGTGCTGATCAAAGTCAGGGATCATTACAGCAGTTGGGATTCATCCTCTGCGATACATTCAATGAGTGAACAAAAATTCATTGCACCACTTGGAAAGTTACCAAGATATTTCAGTCTAGACCAAACTGGTGAACAGACTGACTGGGGAGGCTGTAGCTCAGTAGGCAGAGCAGGTCATCTACTTATCAGGTCGGTGGTTTGATCCCCGAGCCACATGTCACAGTGTCTTTGGGCAAGATACTGAACCCCATACTGCTCCCGATGGCTGCAGCATTGGTGTGTGAATGTGTTTGTGTGAGTTCCTAATGGGCAGGTTGGCTCCTTGTACAGAAGTCAACTGCCCTTAGTGTGAATGGGTGAATGTTGACTTGTGTTGTAAAAGCGTGTTGAGTAGTTGAAAAGACTAGTGAAGTGCTGTATAAATACAATCCATTTACCATTTAGTGACATTGCCATATTTGTTGTTAGCCACACTGATGTTGCTAACAGCACCAATCACTCATTGAAGCCATCTGCTTACTTGTAGTGCTGATTTCTGGATCTCAGCATCGTTGACAAACACTTCGCCCTCGGCGACGCCCAGAATGATGCTCATCCCTGCAGCAGGTAACAGAGAAACACTGATGCACATCCAGGCTGAGAGTCAAAGGCTGAAACGTTTCAGTGAAGCAGGAGCAAAGGTGAAAACAGAGTTTTACTGACCCACAGTGGAAACAGATGACCTGGTTTCATCCAGAACATCTACAGTGCCAGCGAGCACCAGCTGGACTTTAGGGACAACCATCAGGATTGCCAGGATGTCCAATGCATATCGCACCGTGTCACTCCTGGACAGACAATCAGACACAAAAACACAGAGATTTTCCTGGGCAGCTCACGTTTGCATTCCTTGAGAATTTACATTTCTTACATTTCCAGCTGTGTGCAACTTTACCTGCCGTAGTAAGTCCTCCAGTCACAGGCCGCAGATATGAGCTGCAGCATTAAAGGGACACAGGACAATTTGTAGAAAACCTCCACTGGTTCCCAGTGTAGCTGAGGAGGTCCACACTCGATGAGGAACTCCATCATCTCAATAACCTGCTCTCTGGTGTATGTGTACGCCTGCAAACACGGAGACAGAGACAGAAGTGCGCGCGCACACACACACACACACTGACATGACGTTTGTGGCCTGAGGTCAAAGATAAATTATTCAGCTCTTGTTACACACACGTGAAGTTCAACCCTCTCAGTGATTATGCAGAAAGTTAAAGTTAACAACTTTTTGGTTATTTGAAAATTCTGAGTCAGCTTGTGAGAAAATGGACATCATCAACCTTCATGTCGTCATCAAGGAAGGCCAATTTGAACTCGTCTAAACTAAAAACGTCCCTGTTCTCCTGATGTGGCATCCTCAGAAAACTGCATCGGGGTCGCAGTCAGTGGTTGCCATTTTGACAGTGATGATGATGTCATTTTTGCATTGGACCATCTTCTGGAGGTCCAAGTCACAAAAAAGGAATCTAATTGAGGAACTAAGTGTGAAAATGCAGGAGGTGATGATACTGGAAGAGGGGCGGGAACCGCAAGTTAAGATACGATACACGATACATAATCCACAGTAACGATAACATCACGATACAGATACAGACACCGCAGGACTTTAGAAAGTGGCTGATGCATCTCTGAGCTTAAACTTCTTTTCACTGCTGTCCATCACTGTCCCGCTGTCAGCTTCTTCTTCAGCAAGTTAATTTATGTTCATGTTATTATTATTCATGTAATCAGCACCACTGCATGGAGTCATGAAGTAGTGACACTGGTGAATCAAAGAGCAGAGAAATCTGTTTACAGCATTGTATAATTGCATGTCATTCCCTCTCTCTCCCCTGTTTCCTGTTCACTTTTCAGCTGTCCTATCCAAAAAAGAAAGGCCCAAAAATCCCCAAAAATATCTTCAAAAAAAAAAAAAATCTATATTTGGTGCCAGCAATTTGATAATCGTATCTCAAGAGTCAGGATGACGATATAGTGTGGTATTGATATTTCGTCCCACTACCATGTTGCAAAGGCCATGAACTTATCAATCACCTCTTTGAACAGGGTCACGATCAGAGCTGCAGGATTCTTACTAAAATGTGAATCATGATTTTTCTCCCTGAGAATTGAGATCACAATTCCCTCACATGATTCTCTTTAAAAAAAAAAAAAGTTGCATTGCACAAAAGTAAAAAACAACAACAACAAAAAAAACCCCAACAAAACAAAACGAAAACCACGCTGTCTACACAGGACTTCAAACAGGCATAACTTGTAATAAAGTGCTGGACTTAAACTTAAAAGTCTCTTGTCTGGCAGCTGGGATTTTTTGATGTGATTCTCTTGTTCTTCATTATTAACTCGAACTAGATTTTGTGGTGACGTTGGAGGTGGTTTTAGAGATCCATTGCGGTGCAGCGACGATGACCAAGTGTTGCTTGCAGATTATTATGACATGCATCATCGTGAGGTTTAAACTCGAAAAAGTTCCACATGGTGGAATGTCCACCTTTGTTCCGTGCAAGTTCATTGTTTTTTTCGCTGTCGCCACCAGTATTTTCCTCAGTGTCACTCATTTTTTTCTTTCGTTTGTAAAATGCAGCATCAAGTAAACTGACTTCTGCCTCCTTAATGCTTGTCTACAGGTGACACTGCTGACGCCGCGGCTGGTTACTGTAGCAACGGTGAGTGACAGCGACGAGCGTTTATTAAGGAAGGAAAATGAGAGAGGTGATTGAGTTGTATGGCTGAATCATTGGTTGATCTCTGGCCTGAGTGCTGAAATAATTGTGTTTTGTTTGACATTGTGTGTGACTGACAGAAATGAGCATCCAGGATTGTTGTGAAGTAAATAAGTGAACACGTAAATGTAGCGTGATCTGAATACTCACGAAAATAGGAGCAGATGAATCGCCGTCTTTTGGAGATGAGGTTGCATGCATGTTTGAACAACATTGTGATTTATTTGGATTGTGCAGCCCCAGTTGCTATATTTGTCTATATCTGTTTAGATTTTCTTCTTTGGGCAGTTTTCATTATTTCTGTCAAACATTTCGTTACAAATAGGTTAATGTTAAAAATGCTTCACACCTTGTAAAACGGCTGCTGGGGAACAACAGCGCCTCCGTCTGACGAGTGCAGGGACTGTTTGACCTGTTCAGTCTTTACAGCCAGGTGAGCCCCGAAGTACCTGAACAGAAGTCATCAAATATCAATTTTCACTCAGTGTATTGAGTGATACATGGGTGCTGCGGGGAAAATGAGAATGGGTCAGTCCATGGCAGTACCTGCGCAGGGCCATGCAGGTGTGTTTGGCCGTCTGCCGGCTGGAGAAGACCTGGTCATCACTCATTACAGACACCTCGTTCTCCGTGTTCAGGATCTCCAAAGTACTGACCTGCAGGCAGAGGACAGTCTTCATACTGCTCAGGTTTTTAACACAGGTTCTACTGACTGTGACACTCACACTTAATTAAACATTTCTCTACATTTAAAGCAGTGAAGCATGTAACATGAAGGATTCAGTTCTGACCAAGTTGACCAGTCTGCGCAGGCCGTCCTGCTGGTCGAAGAGCTGCAGCACCGCGCGGAAGGAGAAAGAAATGGAGAAAAACATGGTGGCGTGGCAGACGCCAGACGCGTGGGACGACTCCAACAGCCACAGCGCGTAGGCCACCATGTCTGACAGCACGCCATCTGGGAGCATACACACCTACAAACACACACAGAGTACAGATAAAGAACGGGATGCTTTCACGTCATGTTTATCCAAAACCAATCATGAGGAAGGATCCTAAAACACAGATTCACAAAACTCCACAACACGTCTCTGAAATCAAGTTCTAACACAAAAGTCAAGTCATCCTCCATAAAAATGTTGCTTTGATGTAAAACTTATCAAATAAACAGTGCAGAGGTACTTGGTGAAAGCTATGTGTTGATTTTTTACTTGATAATGACAAATGACTGACGACCATTCAAAATCTGTGTATCATTTGTTGATTTAACATTCAACTGAGAATCCAAAATAAAAAAAAGAGAAAATTACTTATTTCATTATTTGTTAATGAAGATGATACAAAAAAACAAAAAGCTCTTTGTTTTTTGGACTTTTGACTTCATGTACAGATCAAAAATAGAACATTTAAAAAATGGACCAAGGGCCGAATTTGATTTTGATATTAAATTTTCTATTTGCTCTGTTTCTGTTTATTTCTGTGTTCATGGCCACAGGCTGTCATACAGACCAGTCATTTCAAAATCAGAAACGAATGGGATTACCATGACTTTAGCTTCTATTAATGAAAAAGATGCTGCTGCAAATTAAGTAGAAAATCATCACGGACACGTAGATATGTACACGTATGTTTGGGGACACGTAGAACAATCGGCACATTATCGGTATCAGTCGATGTTGGCTTAGAAATTAAATACTGGGTGTCGGCAAGAACGTCAATATCAACCGATATAATAACTGATAAAATAACAGGCTGCTGTTTCCTTGATTAAACGCCGACTTGACGCCATGTTTCACATGTTCCCTGTGGACAGACATTATGATTACTAACTTTGTAAAACTAAATAAAGTTGTTAGCAAAATTACCTAAGTTTTGTATGTTTTACATAAGTATTTTTCTTCTTTGCACAAGGAATGAATATAACATAATTTAAAGCTTTGTATTTTATGCCAACACAGTTAACAGTATGCAGAATAATACCGCGCGTAAATTCACTACAGAAGAGATTTGATGATGTATGCAATTAGGTGTGGTGACAAAATATGTACATATAAATCGATATCGATTGTCGGCCACATTAGTTGTAAAATATTGGCAGACACAGGCAAAAAATCCAACATTATGCATCCCTAAACTGGAGTAATTATGATTTTAACTAATGAAATGAAATGAAATATTGATACATAAAATTACATCAATTTAAGTATGGAATGACGTAAAATGAATAATATAGGTGGGGTCTTTTTAAATGACAACATACTTTTATGAACTGCTTACATTAACTTCGTGTCCCCTCGATTTTTTAAGTGCAGACAGCGTTACAGCCGTCAAACATGGACACATCCAGACGAATCACAAAGTGACTTCGGATTGACTTGCGGGCAACACAAATAAAATAAAAATTAAATATCAAAATCAAATTCAGCTTTTAGTCCATTTTTTAAATGCTCTATTTTTGATCTGTGCATTTTTTTCTATCACATTCATAAACAATAAAATAAGTCATTTTTAAATTTTTTTTGATTTTGCATTGTCAACTGAATATCAAATGAGCGAATGATACACAGATTATTAACATCCATTCAGTCATTCTAAACTAACTAGTGGTTAAACATGTACCATTCAATAAAATATACCATGTATAGGCATATTTTAAAACAACCAAGGGCATCTCACAACATACAAATATAAAAAATATAAATTAAAAGAAAGCAGCAGCAGCTAAAAAGGCTTCAGGTTGTGTGTGCTGATCGTACCCTCTCCATAGCGTCCTGATTGTATGCCAGGTAGTACAAGCAGAGGGAAACTCCAGTTGCTGCCATAGACGGCCTCGGGATCTCCAGGAGTTTCTGCACTCCTCCATGAGTGATGAACTCGGCTGCAAACTTCTTATGGAGGAGCAGTGAGGCGAGATACTGACGGGAGAGACAAGAGACAGACTTTGATATTCATCTTATCAATAAAAATATCAAACAGCAAACAAATCAGTGAATCAGAGCTGACCTGTAATAAATGTGTCTGGTTGTGCAGCTGAGCATGAAGTAATTTATACCATGGTCTTGGTGAATACTCAATTCTGATTGGCTGGAGGGTGTGAATTAACTCTTGATATATGGACACCTATGGAACTCCTCAAGTACTTCCACTCAAACAGTCTGTTCACTGCTCCACATTACTGCCCTTCAGCTGCAAACTCTGCGACTTTAGAAATAAATTAAATGAAGAAAAAAAAGGGAACAAAAGTGAATACCTTTCTTTCAACACTGAGTGGTCCTGTAGTGCAGTATCCCCTGAGCACCACAGGATGGCGCTTGTAACACACGAGCAGCAAGAAGTGGCCTACTCTCTGACAGCAGTAAATAAAGTGGTTACACTAAGTGTCCGCTGGCTAAACTGTCTGATTATCTCATGAAAATGTGAGTAAGCCCTGTGTTTGATTTAAAAAAGATTGACTTGAATTCCCCAAGAGTACTCAGTTCTGACAGCTTCAGTTCCTTCTGGAAGTTACTCCAGGACGACATGGCAGCATATCTAAAAGCTTTTATGCCAAGATAACATAAGAACCTTATGGGATTGTTATGATTATTCCAATTATTAGTTAAACTCTCAGTTGTTGCCAGGGAAACAGAGTTGTTGCTTAAAATCTAGGGCCCGACTGTTGTGGGATTTTTGGGGCTGATGCCGATAACGATATTAGGGAGTAAGAAAATTCCGATATCCGATATATCGGCCGATATTCTATATATATATTTTGGATGTGGTTATCAAATACATGTGACAGAGATACGTAACGGAGGCAGGATATCAGTCGACCAACTCTTCCACTCATACCTCCGACAATTCGACCCGCAAAAAAACGTGTCAATAACATCCCTAATACAGATACATATGCAATAGGCCAATATTGTTCCGATATTATTGATACACAGATATATGGGTCAGGCCCTATTAAAACTTTCTATTTTGACTGCAAAACACATCAAAACATAAATTAATGGTCTAATTAATTATTTTCTTTGGTAAGTGACGATGGTATAAGTGGGATAACGCGCTTTGGACGGTTCAATCCTCCACGTTGTTCCTGATGATGGACACCTCGGAGGGCATTATCCTTGACATAAACAGCCGACACTCTGCAGGGCTCCACGGTCCACTTGTTTACTGCATCAAGGTGACACTTCAAGCACAAACACTCTTCTAGTGGCAGCATTTAAGATAACTGACGTATTTTCTGACACTTGACAGAATATTACAAGTTGATGAGCTTCCATGTGACTGAAGCTGTATTGACTGAACAGCCTCCTGCTGCACAACCAAACACAACCCCAGTTTTAGTTTCCATGTGCATAATGTCTCCTGACCGTCTTAAATCACATACAGAAGAAAAGTGTCGCTAATGTTACGACATGTGGAAGGCTGAAGGAAGTTTTTTTATAAATACCTGTAGAAACCCAGCTTACAAACAGTCATGTCTTGTCTGTAACAAAACAAAACTGTCCCATTTCTGAGTAAATTTGTTAAATCTATCTTTTTGGACCTCAGAAGAGCCCCACCCGCTATGGTCTGGCTTATCCTCCACACACAGACAGTTTTCTCTGTGGGGAGGGGCCGGATCACATGAGAAGGGTGAAAAATGACAACTTGGCTGCAAAAAGGCATCTCTAGTACTTGTGCTGTGTGACGAGGATAAATACCACACTTACAAAATAATTAGAGTGCGATTTAAAATATCAGGCATGTTGTCAAAATCTGAATTTAATACACATCTGTTTACTGCCATTTGTAGAAACTTTACAGATGTAAATAAACCTTCAATACAATCAGAAAATGTATATTATTTTAAAATGTTTCATGTTTTATTTAATTCTGTGACTGGATCTTTTAGGAAGTTTTCTTTTTTAATTTTTCATAAAGCATCCAGATAATTAATACATTAATGTGTTACTTAACTAAAACATGAATAATGAACTGAGTGACTGGATTAAACAACGAGCAGACTGAACTGATGTCCAGCTTTACTCTGACTGTATGAACGTGCTCTCTATTTATTAACATGATGTACAGTGTTTCATTCAAACCACTCTAAGCCATCAGACTTGAGAGCAGTGACAGGTGACACTGGACTGGGCATGCTGGGACAGACATTTGGACAAGAAGTAATCACATTACTTCAGCACATCTATTAAGTTTCACTGTTTGAAAAGATGACAGTCTTACCAGGAGAGCATCAAAGGTGAGCTGGACATTTTTTGTCTGTCTGAGGTCGATGTAGTTCATCAGCAACGACCGCGTGTCCAGCTGCATGAAGACTGCAAGCAACTGCAGGAAGAGACGGACGATTAAATTGATCTGATCAGTTAGCATGGAGGCTGCAGACGCCGGAAACACACACACACACACACACACACACACACACACACACACACACGGCTCACAGAGCCCGTGCGGCCTGGCCAGTTCAAGCTGTGGTGTGTTTGGAGTCTCACCTCCTGGTAATCACCGAGCGGCGTCAGATACTGCAGGATGAGCCTCTGCTCCATGGCTGAGCTCAGCGGCGAGAGGCGGTAGTCTGAGCCAATCACCATCGAGCTCATCTCAGACCAGGAAGTGCTGTTGGCCGGCTGCTCACTGGAGTCATTTCTTTCCACCTCCTCCTCAGTCCTGCAGGAGGAGGTGAAGTTGAGTTTCTGCTTAGCCTTCCTCCCGTTCTCCTTCACTGTCCGTCTCCTCCCTCCTCCTCTTCCTCCCTGTCTGTCTTCCGTCTCCCTGGACGCAGGGTCGGGGCTCGCTTGGTAAACAAAGTCTGGAAGCAGTCGGGTCGAGCCGGTGCTGCTGCTGCCTCTCTGTGCTGAGCCGAGCTGCTCCACAGGTCTGGAGTTAACCTTTGACTGCAGCCGGCTGCTCTCTCCCTCCTCCGTCTGGTCTGTTGAGATGTTTGAGGTCTGACTTGTTTCAACCTGAGAGTCCTGAGGTAGATTCTGACACGTCTTAGGGGAGCTTAAGTGACTCTTTGCTTCTTCAGTTTGCAGCTCTTGAAGACGCTGAATCATGATCAGAACCTGAACATTCAAAAGCAAACAGGTGATGCTGTCAGTATAATGAAGCGTGGTTCAAGATTGTGGACACAGTCATTGTATTTTATGCTACAGCAGAGCTTGATGTGCAAACTTCAATGAATCTGAGGTACAAACAGTATTAAGAAAAAGGCAGAATAATGCGGTGAATGAAAGAGGTTTGTGTGACAGACCAGCTGGGCGTTCTCCTCTCTGTAACTTGCTGCCACTTCCTGGTTGCTCATGGCTCTGGCCAGCAGGCCTGTGGCAAAGACGCACAGCGGTCGCTCTGCTTCACGAGCCCAGCTGAAAAGCTTCTCAACAAGACCTTCCTGTAACACACACACACACACACACACACACACACACACACACACACACACACACACACACAGCACAGAGCAGATACACTCACAGGTAAAAAATAAAGGCACAGTAATGAAGAGTTAAAGGCTTGGGCAATATCCCAAAGTTAATGTCACCACATTTTCCCATCCAAATAACACAGTACACATTATTATCCTCAAAGGGGCGCAAATTTGCGGAGTTGCCCTGTTAGTCATCACGGGCTTGCAGCAAAGGCGACATACGGCCTCATTCAAATCCTTTCCCTCGCCAGTTTCGCCTGCTTTAAACTCAAAATGTCGGCAAAGTGGCGAGCTAGTGTTCCTGTCCACCGTGTGTTAAAGCGCTGCATGCATGCCTACATCATACTAAATAACCTGTGATAACCTCTGCACTTCAGAGGCTCAGTGGGTAAAATGGACGACCTGTGTCCTCACTGCAGTGGCCGCGGGTTCGATTCCACCCTGTGGCCCCTTGCAGCATTTCATTTCCTCTCTCTCCCTCCCATTTCCTGTCCAGTCCTTCAGCTGTCCTATCAATAAAGGCACAAAAGCCTGAGAAAATGTGTTTTAAAAAAAGCAACACACTTTTCCTCTGCAGCTCAGCATAACTGAGCATTTATAGGCAGTACTGTGAATAAACATGTAATAAATTATTTATAACAGACTTCAATGTGGCTGCTAAATTACTGAGCATCTTAACGACCAGCTGTGAACTCATTCACAAAGTCAGGGACTTTGTCTTTCTAGCAGTTTATCTCTTTATCATCGTGACGTCTCAACAGGATAAAATGAATTCCACGTCACTGCAGCATTTATTTACTTTAGTCTTTATTTGTGTAGGGACAAACATGAAGCATAACACAAAGCAACACACCACAGTGTTTATAGGCTGAGCTCATCTGCAACGCTGGAACTTACAAACATAAAACATTTAGCAGCTGTGTGTTGATCCAACCTGTCAATGCTTTTAAAGTTGTGGCTACTGTAATGAATTTTTCCTTTGTTTATTGTCAAATCATCGGTCATCACAACCTTGCTTCAAAGGTCCTCACACTCTCTTCTGTATTCCAGTGAGTTTGTTAAAGGTAAAGGTTCTTTATTGGTCACTTATGCAGCGTACAGTGAAATGTGTTCTCTGCATTTAACCCGACCCTGAGGAGCAGTGGCACAGCGCAGCGCCTACTGACTGGAGATAGAACTAACGTGTGTGTTTGGACAGTGGGGAGAAAACCTACGCGAACACGGGAAGAACTTGCAAACTCGACACAGGATGGCCCTGCCCAGCCGGGAATGAACCCACGACCTTCTTGCTACGAGGCCACAGTGGCAACCACGAAGCTACCGTGCCACCCCAATGCTCACATTTCCCTTTACTCGGCGTCATCTGATTAAGCTGAGCTGTCTTTGTGGTCGTACCTTCTCCTGGAAGACGACGGCCGTCTCCAGACCCGGCATGATGTTCTGCAGCAGACGACAGGCAGCCGTGTTGAGGTTCAGCTCTCTGCTGGTCATTATATACGTGTCCAACAGCTGGAAAACAAACACAGAAAATAAATCAAAACTCCTTTTTCTTTGTAATTCAAATGTACTTTAACACATATAAATAAAAATAACAAGGACAACTTTAAATTTAGATTGTTTGTTTATTTTAAAGTTATCTATTTACAGAAACTGTATCTGTACTATTGAATGAAGTGAAACAAAACGACAGTTTGATCTGATTATCAGACTAAAGGCTCCTCCACAGCGGGCCGGTGGTCGGGGGCGGGACTTGTCAGAGCTGTCAGCAAAAGTCGGTGTGGTGTGAACAGCAGCGGTGGAGCAGCTCTGCGTTTGTCGGAGGTTTTTTGACTGATTCAACATGTGGAATCTGCAGCGAATCGTTGGTGAGAGAAATCACTCTGATTGGCTGTTCATGTAGGCGGACCAGCTCACAAAAACAGACACAGAAACAGAGAGGGAAAGCCCCCCGAGCCTGTCACTGTAACTTTCATGGTTACACATGGTTATTTTTCTGTTTTGCCTCTTCACTAATGCCATTTGTAACTCTGTATCAGACATATCAGTTAAAAGAAGCTGTATTAGTGAGAGTGGGTTCAAAAATGCTCAACAGTTTGTATATCTGTGGAGAGGGATTTGTCTTGATGCAGGTGCAGCACATGCGGGAATGTTGGTTGCCAGATGTCGTCCTCGTGGTGTGAATAGCGCCACTTTTTGGCCCGACGATGGGGGACAAAACACGACAAAGCGACTGATCTTTGTTGCAGCTTCGTCTTCGTTGTCAGTTTGGTGTGCAGGAGCCTTAAGTGCTCACAAGTTTTGAATCTTTTTCACGATTTCATGGATTTTTCCGATTCAATATAAAAGGAGCTGATTGTATTTTTTTCATGGGGTTAAACAACATTTACAGTCTTCAAAAAATTTGTGTAACTGTTCAAATACAGCTTAATTACATTGAAAATCATAAAATATTTTACCAAGCAGGCTGCTTTGTTTCATTAAGGTCATATTTAGACATGAGCGGCCCTACTAAAGACAGAGACGTCTTCCCTTTGCGTCTTTAAAGAAGTCCACGTGTACAAGAACAACTGAAAGCGCTGTAGTATGCATGCCGGGCCAGTAGTCGGCTGTGTAAGTTTGTAATGACATCTCATCTGTGCTGGCAAAGTTGTTTACTTCCTGTTGCTGTTAAGCCCTAAGCAGCCACAAATGAAAGAAATTCAGTTGTAGTTTGATTTCTCAAATTAGGCTCCGAACACTCGAATTGCCTAAGTAGACTGTCGTCATATTCAAGTGGAATGCATTGACTTGTGCTAGCTTTAGCATTACCATTAGCAATAGGCGATAGGCTTTGCATTTTTTCAGTTTACACAACCAGAAAAAAGGTTTGTGATGGACGAATTTTGGAAAACAAAATTCATTCATCACACGGATGATCAGGCACACAGTGTCCACAAACGACATCACACAGATCCATAGAAACATTCAGCCTCCTCACCGCGTTAGTGAAGTCGTCATTCATAAACAGCATCTTCAGGAGCTGCCCCAGCATGCAGTCTGGGTCTGCCCTTCCTGCAACGTCACAGTGATGTCAGAAAGTCAACAACCAATCAGAGCAGAGGTTTTATTGCAGCCCAGAAAACCTGTTTAGTACATTTACAGAGTGAAAAGCTAAAAGGCGACAATAATCACCAAGCATCCTATTTTGAAACAGTCCGTACTGTTACCAAAAGACAAAAGAAAGGTCGGTCATTAAAGTGTAAAAGAACAACCTGGATGTCGGTCATCAAACGGATCAGGGTCCGCTTTGTGATACTCTCCCGTCTCCCGTTCAATCAGCTCAGATATTCTGCAGAAAACACAAAGATAACACATGGTCACCTCCCCGAAAAACATCCAGAGACACAGAAAGAAAGACAGAGAGGGTCTGACATCACGCTTCATCTGTGTCTAATCCCCTGAAACAAACAACAAAATGACGACACATGGTCACAAATGAATCACTGCTAACTTAGTGAGGATGGACACGAGTTGCTCTGTGGTGCCCTGCTGTGCTTCTTCCCATTCGTCCAGCAGCTTGCCGAGATCCGCCTTAGCATCCACAGCCATGGCAACGGCCATGGCGGCTGACACAGCAGCCGTAAAGGCAGCCGCCGGGACATATGGCACAGGAACTGACGGTGGTTCTTCTTCTTGGGAAGACATCGTTGCCTGTAGGACAGAAAAACAAGAAGAGGAGAAAAGAAATGCAAAGAGTAAAAATGGTGGAGAACAACAAAGACAGAATACAAGAAATCGTTCCATAACGGCTGTTCAAATTCATTCCAAGAGCTGTGAATGAGACATTTAACAGTCAGTAAACATGTGTCCCCAGATCATCATTCGCATTAATGTCTGTTAGAGGAGGTTTTAGATATTGGATATCTTAATATCATGATACCGAATAATTGGTGTTTTTTCCTGATTTTAAAGGCTTCGTTACAGGAAAGTGATGTAATTTCCTCAACTGATCAGACACTTCTTGTTTTAACACTCGCCTTTACCGACTTACACATTTCATTTACATTACCAACAGGGATGTAACAGTTTTAACAATGATACAATGCATAGTACAACACATTGTTGGCGACATGATACAAGAACAATATGGGTTCATTTAGAGCAATACATGATACAATTCAATGACTAGAAATTGACTGGTAACTTTTTTTTTTGGTCAAAGGAAACAGGAAAAAAAATCTGCCTATTTCATTGCAGGGGTAGGAGGTAAAACTCTGGAAAAGCTCGACACACTGACCTGTGTGGAGCGCAAACGCCAACTGGAAATCTCTCGATCTCCTGCTGCTTCCTGCTATGATCCACCAGTATCTGAAGAAATGCTGCTAACACAATACTCATGAGCAGAACGCCAGAGAATGAACTGGAGTGACGTTTACAACTATTTATTATTTTAACTGTGAAAAATTCATCCACATGAGAATGTCTGACATGATGAATATAAGGGGGAAATACTTTGTATCGATACAATCGATTTTTGCCTTCAAAAATGATTTTAGATCAAAACAGGTCACACTACAAGGATGATTTGCCGTTTACCTTTGGATGTAGTTGAATCTTAGGAACATAAATCGATACATTGATGTATCATTACACTCCTAATTACTGATGATTATTGATCAAAAATTGAATTGTGTTAATATTTTTAATAGCACCAGTGGTCATCCCTAATCATATCAGGGAGGGAAACTTGTCTTATACTTTATGGAGCTGGGTTTTGTCTCCCACTTTAAGCGTTAATGAAGTGGGGTTTTTTTCAACCCTTTATTGTATTTTCCTTTTGAAATGAAACACAGGGTGAATATTACTGCACGCCTAAGTCGACAGGTGTGTAGGAGGAGACCCAAGACAGACAGACTGTTCACCTTGCTTGCAGTCAGAAACTTTACCCTCGATAACCTGATGAAGGTCTTTGCACCAAAACATTAATAAAGTTCCTGACTGTAAGCGAGGCGAACAGTGTGCAGGAGTTTTTTGTTCTAATAATATAAACACACTATATACATACATAGGTCGTGTCAGTGGGATTGATACAGGAGCTTTGATACAACTCAGAACATCTTTGTCTTCATCTGGAGGTTTCAGCGGTGTCTCTGTGAAGAACCTTACGGGCAGTCCATTTCTACCATTTTTTTTTGTAAAATCCGATTGTTGAATTCTCAAAATATGGGAGTCTTTTCCATGTCACAGATCTCATCCACAATTTCCAGCCAGAGTCTCAGAGGAGGAGGATCCTCTTTGCACCATTTCCTAGAGACAGCTTTCTTGGCTGCTGCAAGCAACATTTTAACCAAACATCACTCCTTACACTCGACATTATTCACTGTCAGGATACAGAGACATAACACTGTAAAAACTTCAGGTAGCTCATGGCCCAACATCACTTTCAGCTCTATCCATAGTTCATCTAAGTACTTTTTTTTTTAACTTTTTCATTCATTTAAAAAAATAAGAGTGTGATGTGCATTAATTTCCCCACAAAGTCTCCAAAATATCTGCTGTGTTTTGTTTTTCTATGCATTACACAGTGTCACAATCATTTTGTTTTGTACGGTGGCCCCGAGGTGCCAATCACAATCACAAAATGAAAACACAACTGCAAAAAGCAAGACACAACAGCAAATTACAAAACACAATCACAAATAGGAAAACACAACAGCAAATCAAAAATACAACTGCAAAAGGAAGAAAACAACAACAAAAACGCGACCGCAAAAAGAAAAAACACGACCACAAAAAACCCCCGTACAATCGCAAAAAAGAAAAAACATGACTGTGAAAAGAAAAATACAACAACAAATAGATGAAACACAACAACAAAAATGCTGAATTCATGATCGGGCAAGTGTACAATTTAGTTTTCAACAATTAATAAAAAATTAGTTTTGTCTTTTTGCTGTTGTGTTTTTCTTTTCGCAGTTGTGCTTTTTCAATCATTGTGTTTTTTCTTTTAGCAGTTGCGTTTAGAGGTGCAAAGATTAATTCAATAATCAATCAATCAATCACTAAAAAATTACTCGCCAACTTTTTTGATGATCGATTAACAGTTTGTCATTTTTAACATTAAAAAGCAAAAAGAACTGCTGGTTTAGCCTCTTACATGTGAAGCTTGCTGCTTTTTGTATCATTTATGATGACAAATGAAAAGTCTTTGTGCTTTAAGCTGTTGTTTGGAACAAAGAAGCAAATCGAAAGACGTCACGTTGGGCACTGGGAAATTGAGATGAGCATTTCTAACACTTTTTTGACATTTCATGGAATAAATGATTAATTGATAAATCGAGAGAATAATAAGCAGATTAATCACAAGAAACTAATAGTTGCAGCCCTAGTTTTGTTTGTTTATCTTGCGGTTGTGCTTTTCTTTTTGTCACTGTGTTTCTTCGTTTTGCAGTTGTGTTTTTGTTTTGCGATCGTGTTTTCCTATTTGCGATTGTGTTTTGTGGCTTACTGTTGTGTTTTACTTTTTGCCATTGTGTTTTCATTGTGAGGTTGTGATTGGCACTTAGGGCCACTCTAGTTTTGTTCCTTTTGGGATATCTTGCTTTATGTCTTTTTCAAAATACTGAAGTGCTTTTAAAGGGAATTTAAAATTATGAATTTATTTACTGTGCATCATGTTAGAGCCTGAAAATATTACAATGTAATTTTCAGCCCTATGTGTACCACCAGAGTCTTATTAAACAGCCCTACCGTTAGTCTTTATGTCTTTCATGTGTTTTTGTGTCGTGATGCCTGCTGCAAATCTGATTTTCTTCAGGATAACAAAGTTGACGTTGAATTAGTCTGAGAACGTTGTTGAGAAAGTCAGGAATAAGCGGCAAAGGCTTCACTTTCACCTGTTACATCTCTATATTTCAAAGTTCTTTAAGTTCATCCATGTTTGGTTCTTTTAGCTTCCTGATTCCCAGCAGCAGAGGTCTGAGGGCGGCTGCACGTTGACACATGACAGGGTTTCCTGCTTCAGACCCTGTAAGAGATTATCATGCGTGGAAAAACCTCCGCGGCTCCGCGAATCCACACCGACAGGTGTCCTCGGGCCCGGACAGCTGCTTCACGAGCCGCCGCTCAGAGGACACCGCCTGCTCTGTCCGCGAGCTCAGCTAACGCGGCAACAAACCGACAGTTAGCAAACATAGCTAACGTTCACCTGACGAATGATGACGTTAATTCACGCCGCGTCCGTTAATTCATCTGCATTTTCTCTACGTTTTTGCGCTAAAGAACACGCGGTCCTCGTCCTTCTGGTTCATGCTACGTTAAGCTGAGGTCCTGAAATGTCCCGCAGAGCTCAGTGCGGAGCGGCGGCGGCGGCGGCGGCAGCATGTTGACAGTTGCCTCATGTCAGTGAGACACAAACAGCTTGAGCGTTAGCTAGCAACATTACAGAGTTTGAAATGTGACGCACTCACCTGCGGACAAACCTGCTCTGTGCTGCTTCTCACCGCAACGCGTCGTTTGCAGAAATGCCGCTAAGTTTTCTGAAAATGAGCGGACGAATCAACGCCCACATTTACAGTACATAAGAAAAAAGTTTCACGTTTATTTTTCAAACTTCTCCCGGCGACCGCACGCGACGTCACCGAACGACAGTCGACGAGTGATGACGACAGACGGCGAACCGCCTGATGGGACTTGTAGTTCAGTCTGCGAAAACGAACCTTTGGAGGATTTCTGGATTAGCTAAATTTAGCGTTGCTCATTTATTAGGCCATCAAATTTATTTCTACATGAAAGCATTATTTTATTATTTTTGACCCAATTACTACGTACTGGGTTAACCCTGACCCTACGTCAATGACAGGTTACTTATGCCTCAGAACAACTTAATTTAAGCCTAATTAATTCATTTTAGATTATTGCCCACTCTGACCTCTTTTACTGAGTAAAATGTTTGTAAAGGGCCAATAAAACCCCTAAAGTTTAATTTTCTTGTTGCTGAAAAGTCATTACATTCATTATGTTATATTAGACACTTCAAAGTTCACCTTCACTTTGTCACAAGTTGAAATAAGCTGCATTTAGAGAGCCTGCAACTAGTAGGCCTAACATTAGGCTATTTGCCCTGAACTCTTTGCAGCTCCTGCCTTGTCACTGATTTTTTTCTTCTTCAGAATGAAAAATTTCACTCTCAACTAGGGCTGCAACTGACGATTAGTTTCATTTTTTATTAATATGGCAATTATATTTACAATTGATTGATTAATCCTTTTTTCCATGAAATGTCAAAAACGTGAAAAATGCTCATCCCAGTTTCCCAGAGCTCAAGTGATGTCTTCAAATTGCTTCTTTTGTCCAAACAACAGCCCCAAACACAAAGACTATTTATCTATTATTATAAATGATACAAAAAAGCAGCAAATCCTCACTTTTAAGAGGCTAAACCAGCAATTCTTTTAATTTTTCATTTGAAAGGTGACTGAAATGATTAATCGATTATCAAAAAAGTTGGCAATTATTTGTTGATTTATTTTTTTTTTTCAAAGTATCTTTATTAAACTTTTTGAACACACGACAGGTACAGGCCAGACAAACAAATCAGACAATAATAACAGGGAAGGTTATGTCACATTAAAAATGAACGAATAAATACGTAGATAGATTTAAAAAACTGTAAATATACGGACCAGTACCTACAAAAACGAAACAACAACTGAAACAACAACAAAACAAGAAAAGACAAAGAGACAGAGGCCATGTTACACAGATTGTATTGTTAGAAGTGGAGACACCATCAAGGTCTTATACTCTTACACAATACAGTGGCACACGGATTTTCCTAAAACATTCCAATGTTAAAGTCTGTACAACCCAACAGTAAATCAGTTATGCATTAGTACATCACCTAGATTCCCGACTGAAATCCATCAAACTCTTCAACACAATGGCTGCCGGCCTAGTTCCAATATAATCCATAACAGGGACCAGATCATATGAAATACCTTAATGATTCTCTGTGATCTATGTGTTAGATATTCCATAGGTAATATATCAAAAATAACCGTATGCCACCCAGCTATTGTTGGGGGTTTACAATCTATCCACTTCAACAGTAAATTTATTCTAGCACAGAAAGTGAGGACACATAAGAGTCTCTTGGCATGTATATTTTTAGTTTGTGTGGATGGCAGTCCAAACAATAGACATATAGGGTCCTTATTAAGCTTAATATCAAGAATTAGACCTATCCTATCCACTGTGTTTTTCCTGTAGTCATCTATATATTTACAAGTCCAAACACAATGAATAAAACTCCGGCCTCAGCATTACACCTCATACAAACTTAGAATTTATTATGATCCATCTTGTGCCTAACGTGAAGATAACAGCCCAAAGGCGTAGCCTCTGATTTAGAGAGGTTTATTTTGTAACCCAAAAATTGACTGAAGCGACTGATTATATTTAAAAATGTTGGAATTAATACATCTGGGTTGGTAAGAAACAATAACATGTCATCGGCATACAAAGAAATCTTGTGGGTCTCACTCCCAACTGAAATACTTGTAATAGAGGAGGTGTGTCTAATGACCTCTGCCGAAGGCTCTATAACAGCTGTGAACAGGAGTGGGGACCGGGGACAACCCTGTCTTGGTCCCCAGCCGTGCGCCATTTGTTAGGACAGCAGATTACTGGTTGTCATATATTGTTAATTATTTTTAAATTAATTAATTATTTGATTAATCATTGTAGCTATACTCTCAACAGTTACGATAGATTTTTGCTCAGCCAGTCTGTTTTTGCCAGCTGAAATATGTCAAATGGGCCAGTATAGCAGGAAACATGTTGTTTGCAAAAAGTGATTCAACTCCCAACACTTGAAAGGTTATTCAGGCATCTTTAAATTTGTAATAAAATCTGATTCTGCAGCTAGAACCACACTGTCCACATCTGCCATTAATTCCTGATGATGCACACCTCGTGCAGCGTAATCCTTACAACATGAGCCACTGAAAGCAGAGTTGAACTCTATTCTTTTCTGCTCCTTCAACAAACCAAGTGAAGCTAAACTAAACTAAACTGTCACCTCTTCAGCACTGCTGTGTGTCGCTGCTGCTGCTGTGACAGAACTCAAACATCTTTCAGCATTACGAGGAAAAATAGAACATAAACCAAAAGCAGTTAATATTTTATAACAAGTGATGAAAAACAAGACGGAATCCACATTCAGCAATGATGTTTTTACTTTGTAATCCTGAATAAAGGTTTAAATAAAGTTTACTGAATCTGAACAATGACGGACATAAAAAACTATTGATTTTTATTTTTATTCTGCA
>JAQFJA010000012.1:1393323-1414602 GCA_029874485.1 Naso brachycentron | reverse complement strand
CCATAACTAAAGCATTAATGTCTACCTGGGGGGATATCGCAGCAAAATGAGAAATCATTTTATGCCTAACCTTTAAGGCATCCATTCACTTGTAGCACTGTTAGAATAGACCTGATGGCAGATCCACTCTGATGACTCATTTACTCGCTCTGCCTCCGGGAAATCTTTCTTTTCTCTTGCTTTTCTTTCTCTTCCTGAGAAAGTCCCTTCCTCTCTCTCGTCACATCAGCACCCTCCTACAATATATGCCTTTCTTTCTTTCTTTCTTTCTTTCTGTCTGTTTCCTCTCTCACTCTGTCCCTGTTGCCTCTCCTTGTCTCTCATTTCCAATCTCTCTCTGTAAATGAACAACCATTGAACTCAGTGAGTAAATTCCATGTACAAGTGGCTGTAATGATGTCATTTAAGGCTATGTCCTCTGTCTCTCTCTTCAACAGAGAGTCTTCCTGGACCCAAGGTTGTCAACAGTCTTTTTGCTCTCAAAGTTATCAGCCTTGTTAACCTTAATAACCTGTCCACCCATAAACACAGACACTGAACTGTGTGACTTCTTCCTTGAAGTGTTTTGCCAAATAATCTGTGAGATTTCAGTAGTGGAAGTCTTGACAGCCGGCCAGGTTACCAGCAGTAAGAGCAAATGTCATTTATTAAATTGTGTTTTAGAATAATATGACATGTAAACTGTGTCAACCACTGGGGGCAGCAAACACACTTTGAGCAGCTCATCTGTCAGAAATGTAACAGAGAAAGGGCAACTAGTGCACACGGTTGCAGTGAACCATAACAAACTGAGCTTGAAGGATTCATTTCATCACATTGTTTTAATAAAAGAAGACTACAGAAATCTTCCATCTTCTGCATCACTTCCACTATGAGCCTTCCTTGCTTTGTGAATCCCTTGTGTGTGGCTATTCAATTTCAATCACATGTGAGAAAGGCAGACATTACCAGTAACTATGAAAACTTTACAGAATGCAGATAAACTGAATGTCTGATGCCGAGAAAAAATGGCAGCTACTGTTGTCGTGAGATCTGCTTAAGGTAGGCAGTGATTATTCAGGCAAAGAGAAAGAAAGGTCTTACTGACGTGTCACCTTGGGGAGGGCATTGTTGTTCTACCTTTAAGCCAACAGTGAGGGTGGTAACAGAGCAGAGACAACATTTGTGTTTTAAGGGTGAGCAGGCAGGACACGCAAAGGTTGGTTTTGATGATGTTTTATGTGTGCAGCCCAAAAATGGGGCATTTCAATTAGAGCCCAACCAATATATCGGTTTGCCGATACTATGGGCAAGTACTGGCTTGAACAGATATATCAGTATCAGTGTATAGCCTATGTTCTGTTCTGTTCTATTCTTGTTCTATCTCTCCATCCATCCTGAACTGGACCACTAAACACTCCTGCTCATGGCTGTAATCTTCATATTACAGATGAATAGTAGACTAAAACATGTTTCTGAAAACATCTTTGTCCAATAATTATGTAATGCAGCAACAGAATTTTTGGTCATATTTGATCAGCACTGCCTTATTTTACAGTCTCATCTGAATTTAGGGCCCTGCCTTTCTTGATATGAAGACATGAATACAGTACTTACCGCTTCTCCCCCTTTTACAAGCTGTCCTTGTCAGCTAGTGTGTAGTCCAAAATTTTTTTCCAAATGTGGATACAACACACGCAACTCTGATATGTTCTGCAAGATTTTGAAAAAAAAAATCCACACAACTCCAGAGAAGATTTGAAACCATATGAGCATTGTCAGGTTCAGACAGACAAACTGGGACCCACAGAGCAGACCAGAGACAGACAAGTGAGAAGATGCAGTATTTATTAACAGTCCAGGGTCAGTACACAAAAAGGCAGTCAGCAAAGGCAAAAGTACAAAAACACGTTGCATAAGGGTTTGTCCAAAATCAGGCAAGGGTCAAGACCAGCAAAAAGGAGTCTAAAGCAAAAGTACCAAATCACAAGGCAAAAACAGATCACAAGGGAACAAACTGGGTCAAACACGAGGAATCAAACAAGAGAAAACAATGCCGGAAAACTACTCACAAGTGACGCAGACAATCAGACAAAGACACACTGGGAAAGAGAGGCATATACCCAGGAGGAGAGGAGATAACGAGACATAGGTGAAGACAATGGACAATCACACACACAGGGAGTAAAGACACCAAGAAGAAACACAAACAGGAGGTGAGAGAATACTAACAAAATAAAAAAGGAAGTCAAGAACAAAACAAACTGAACAGCTGAACGGGACCTGACACAGCAAAACAACAACAAAAAACAAAAACAGAAAAAAAGACATCCAACAAAAACACAACAGACAGTGAAAAATACACAGAATAAACTAGTAAGTCATTGCTTTATGGATCTATTATATACATA
Source organism: Naso brachycentron (assembly GCA_029874485.1). NCBI lineage: Eukaryota > Metazoa > Chordata > Actinopteri > Acanthuriformes > Acanthuridae > Naso > Naso brachycentron. The sequence goes on along the minus strand of JAQFJA010000012.1, from coordinate 1,412,212 downwards.
TGAAAAAAAAAGTTAAGCGTAGCACTAACAGGTAGTGTCAAAACGAGCAGAAAGTGCAGTTTTAAATGAACGGAGAGATGTTAGTGACTGAATATGGACTGGTAAATTGTTCCAGTTGGAAGGATCCTTAAACCAGAATGATTTTTTTTGCAACAGCTGTAGATACTTTTGGAACAACAAAATAGACTTGTACACAGTCTCAAGTGATGACTGCACATGTAAGGGATCAGAAACTATTTCAAGTATTGCGGGTAGCTAAAATGAATACATTTAAAAATAAACTGTAACCAGTGCTGCTGTCTTCTTAAAGTGGGAGAGGGCCAATTGAGATTTTCGTACATAGTGCAGTGATGAGTGGTAAATGGACAATCAAGATCAAATCTACATAAACGATTATAAATTGTATTCAAAGGACGAAGGGTGATTTTGTCAGCAGTCTGATAGACTATATCACCATAATCCATTATGGGTAGTATGAGTTGTGATATGAGTCTCTTTCTTACTGTGAATGTAAAACAGTTTCTGTTCCGATAAAGAATACCAGTTCTGAGGTTTAGTTTTCTAACAAGATGATCTAAATGACATTTGTATGATAGTTCAGAATCAAGCCAGAGACCAAGATATTTGATGTGATCAACTCTATGCAGTTGTGTACCATCAAGGCAAAAGATGTTAAATAACTGGTTTTTCGTTTTAGATTTGAGATTTTGACTACTACCAAAAAGCATGGTGTGAGTTTTAGTTTTATTGAGAGTAAGCTTGTTAGCCAAAAGCCATGATTCAAATCTGTTGAAGTTTGATTGCAGAGTTGTTTGAATTTGTGATAGGCTAGATTGAGATGTATAAATGACTGTGTCATCTGCATAGAGTTGAACATTACAGTCAGGGAAAATTGATGGAAGATCATTAATGAAAATGGAAAACAAAAGTGGGCCTAAGGTGGAGCCTTGAGGCACATCTTTTAGCTGCACAGCTAAGTCAGACTTGCTACCATGTGTGACTACACAATGTTTTCTGTTGTGAAGATAAGAATTAAACCAAAGCAGTGCATTGCGAGAAAGACCAATGAAGTATAATTTGTCAACCAGAAGATAATGGTCAACTAGGTCGAATGCCTTAGTTAAATCAATAAAGACTGCACCTGTGAGGTTGCTTTTGGAGGAGGAAGATATGTCATTAGTTAATTTTAGTAAACAGTAGTTGTAGAGTGATTCGCACAAAAAACAGATTGGAAGGGTGATAAGATACTGTGTTCAGAGAGATACTTTGATAATTGGTTATAAATTAATTTTTCAAAAATCTTTGCTGTAGAACAGATGATTGAAATTGGTCTATAGTTATTGGGATCCAGTTCATTACCTGCTTTGTGCAATGGAGTGATACATGAGCATTTCCAAATGAAGGGTATTGCGTAAGTGGATAATGACAGGTTAAAAAGATCACAGAGAGGATACACGAGAATGTGTGAAGCTAGTTTGAGAATTTTAATTTCAATGCCATCTAGACCAGGGCCACTGCTTGCTTTGAGCTCAGTGATAGCCTTCAAAACCTCTACGGGTACAATTTTCCTAAAAGAGAAGGAGCTACAGCAACGTGGTGGATTGTTGAATGGAGCAGAAGAATCTGACATCGTGGGAGTACAGACTGGAGAGAAGTGTTGGTTAAATGCTTGAGCTACTAAGTACGGATTATGTAAAATAGTGTTATTAACATTTAACTGATTATGGAGAACAGTTTTATCAGATGCATTGGTTAATGTTTTAATTTGATTCCAAAACTGTTTGGGGTTTTAAAGTCATGAATAAGAGAGTCTTTGTAATAATTGGATTTTGCATTTCTTGTCAAGGTTTTACTTTTGTTTCTTAGCAGTCTGTATTTTTCCCAATCAGCAGGTTCTTTTGTCCTGCAGAATTTGTCCCATGACCTGTCCCTCTGCCAGAAGACACTTATTAGATCAGACGTTACCCAGGGAAGGTGGTTGCCTTTGACCTTGATAGTTTTGAGAGGAGCATGTTTGTCTATGATTTTCATGAGTTCAGAATGTAAAGAATTCCATGCTTCACTAACATTTGAGATTATTTGATATCGGTCCCAATTAACTGAGAGCAGGTCATTAGGAAAATCATCAGTGTTCATTTTCTTATATTGTCTAATTGTGATTAGGAAGTTTGGGTAATTTGATTTTCCGTATGCAAAATATGATGTTGTGGTCGCTAAAGCAGTCAGACATAGCCTAATCCCTGATTTTCTACATTTGTTAGGATGTGAAACTAAGATCCAATTCAGTAAAGTAAGTATTCATTATATTTCCTCTTTTTGTGGCAGATGTTCCGTCGTTCCCCAAATCTGCTTTGGTGTTGTAATTAAGTTGACAGCGCTTGCTATGATTTTACTACGACTCCTGTTTGACATGGCTTATATTCTAATATGTCATATGCATTATAAATCTTCCACTCTCGCACTGGAACGCGAACGCAACGTTGCGAGAGTGACCCGGATGTTTACGTCAGTATTCTTCCCCCCAGCAACCAAGCCGAACTGTTAGCGTTAGCTGTTGTCTTGTCTGAGCCCGGAGGCGTATTTCTGACAGATTTCTCCGCGGTTAATTAAAATGGTAAGATGCGATGACTGCCCAGCTTGTTTTTTTCTTAATATGTTCTTATTCTTGTTGATACTGTTGTGAGCAGACACTTGTACCTCAGGAATTTGATACATTGCTACCTGGTTAGCTTTCTTATGCTAGCCGGGCGTTGTCAGTGTAACTTAGCACGGTTAGTTAGCCTTCTTCACAGTGTTCTGACAGTTGTTTGTTTAATGATATTTGCTGAAGCTGCTGTCTCGGGTTATTTTAGGATTCTCTGTAGGATTTCGGTCACTTCAGCAGCTCAGTTAAATGTTGTTGATTCATGTCGCCGTTTCTCAGGCTGAAGTGGAGGAAACTCTGAAGAGGATCCAGGGTCAGAAGGGAGTGCAGGGGATCATCATCGTCAATTCAGAAGGTAACAGGATTAAAAGATATAATATTGTAGCATTATTCCTTCTCCTTTGTGTCTCGACTTGGCTTTTCAGTCAGTCTTTTTGATATGCGTTGTTTATTTACAAGCAAAGACCACCCATTTACCAGAATAAATAATATTACAGTTATCAGGAGTAATTGGGGTCTGGCTCTTGTTCAGGTAAATCTTTATCAGAAATTAGTGAACAATGACCATCACAAAATTTGTGGAGCCCGAGTTTAAATCTATATATTGTGTTTTGTTCAGTCGACTGTCTTAAATCCAAATTAATACAGTTCTACAATGATTTAAAATAGAGAGAATCAGAAAATTGCCAAATATGGTTCAACAGAATTCAATAAAAATGATTTAAACATTGTTGATTAGCTTAATGTTTTATCCTTATTTTTTTAAGTTACACTGACTGCACTGAAAGACTTAGTGCAGATGATCGTCATCAGAAAAAATATCAGGAAAAGTAACTGAACCTGAGTCACCTGCGTTATGCTTTTCCGTTGTTGGCTATAATTTAAAAAATCCAGTTTAGAAGATATTGTTTACATTTATGCAGATGATCCCATTTTTCCTCTCTTCCCTCAGGGATCCCCATCAAAACAACTCTGGACGCTGCCAGCACGATGCAGTACGCAGGACTCATCCACCAGCTGGTGATGAAGGCCAGGAGCACCGTACGAGACATCGACCCTCAGAACGACCTCACCTTTCTGCGTGTGCGCTCCAAGAAGAACGAGATCATGATCGCTCCAGGTGAGCGGGGAAAAACGTTTTCAGTCATGACTTGAGATAAAAAGTTCACATTCCTTGAGTGACAGGTCAGGGTGCATCTGTGCAAAGAAAGTGTCGACTGTGGAGCGTCACATTAAAGATGCTTTTCTTTTATGATTAAATTATAATTTTATGGATTCCATAAAATGTTTTGTAAAAGCATAAATCTTGTATTGGTGCTTTGTTTGTGATTAAAAATACATACATTCACTTAAAAATGTGGCTTATTTAGTTCAATAGAAAGAAATTTTTCAAACATTTTTATGCCCCTATATGTGACAAAATGTTATAGTGTCTTAATCTATAAATTCCTGTTTGGGAAGTTTTCAAATGGTACTTAACCCTGTTTTTTAAAATTAAGATTCAAGTTACGTTGTAGTAATTTAACATGGTCTGTAACAGTTTTGTCTTCTTCTTTACAGATAAGGACTATTTCTTGATCGTAATTCAGAACCCGCTGGATTGAAAAAGAAGGAACTGCTGCCTGACGTCACTCTGCGTTTTTCATATTTAAAGAGCCAAATATTTCTTTGTCTTGCTAAATCAGAGGAACCTGTTTACCAGAAGCTTTTTATGCTCTTGCTGTACCAGAAAGTGAAGTCAGGATTTGAAGGTGGATGAAATTGAATCTGTCAAGTTGCTCATTGACAAGATGTGCGAACCGTACGACGGTCAATCCCTTTTTCCATGATTAGCATTCCACTTCGTTCTCCTCTGTGTGCATACTGTATGTTGTGTCACTGTGTTGTTTTTTTTCAGAGGTATTCTAGCAAATACTAAAATACCTCTGACAGAAGCAGGAGGCCGAAAACTGGATCAGTGCATACATGTCTGCAAAGTGCACAGCGTACAACAGAGTCCACAGCACGTCTTTAAGTTTGAGGATGTTTCTTTCAGTTCAATCTTGATGGAAAACTCTGGATTGTTATTTATTTTGTGGGCTAGAGATGTTGAAGTGCAGTATTTCACTGGAAGCAGCGAACTTCACTACAAACACTTCACACTGTTGCCATGTTGAGTTTCTGATGGTTAATTTTTAACTGATTAAAAAAGTCCAAAAGGTCTTGTGATTTTGTCATGTGCTTGTTATTGATTACGAGACTTTTGACACTAGTTTGACAATAGACTAAAATTGATTTTCGTATAAAGGATCTAAAGAGACTTACAGCTGCATGTTTTTGGCTGCTTGAGGCAGCAGAACGCAAAATCAGTGTTTGCAAACTATTATAACTAGTATTTATTTGGATGAATTTAGGTAAAGTATTCATTCTCATTTTATGTGCTGTAAAACCAGAACCATGAGGATAAAGAGGCTAAAGCGCTCTGTAGAGCTGAGGGTCTGTGGATGCAAAAAAAACCTCAGACATTACACATTTGATTTGTTGTTAAAAAATAAAAAAAATGGAATTTGGGCAGCTTTCAGTTAAGTCTAAAAAGACTTGTTTCAAAGACTCTGATAGATTTTCTTTCAGCCTGTGTCACTGCAGCACTGTGTCGAACAGTCACACTGAATGTGTGTCAGTGAAGCAAGTTGAGAGTTTCAACCACCAGAGGTCAGTAAAACGGTTGGTGTGTTCATTTAATGAACATACATGAAACTGGCTCGTCAGTCTGTGGTCCTGCACAGAGGTCCGTCCAGAGAGTTTCAAAGACTGATGGATAAAACAAGAAAACCCAAACAAAACACGCACATTTAGATGTAAACTCTGGTTGAGGTGAGACAAAAGCAAACACAAGGTTCATAAACTACAGTCTTGTGAATGTTTTTCTTCCTCTGCAGATTGATCTGACGTAACTTCAGATGTTTAAAGATGTTTAGAATAACTGACAAATCGAGTCAAAACAATGAAATTCAAAAGTTCCATTCCAATTATTTGAATGGTTTTGGAAAATTACCAAACACACTGATGTAGCTGCTATAACATTAACGGGATAGTTCACCCAAAAATGAAACTTCTGTCATGATCTACTCGCCCTCATGCCGAGCGAAGGTCGGGTAAATTTTTCTAGTCTGCAAAATGCTGCTGGAGTTGAACAGGAGAAAGGGGTTGCAGTAATCTCCCAAACAGTTGAAGTGAATGGTGACCAGGTTTCAGATATTTAAAAAAAACAGTAAAATGACTCCAGACTGCTTGTCTGAGGTAATCCAAGTGTCCTGAAGCCTCCACATGCGAAGTTGTTTTGAAAAACGCCACTGACGCTGTTTTCAGCCTCTCTGTTCACTGCAGCCTGCAGCTGCTACGAGGGGAGTCACACCACACAACATCTGTGATGGTTTTTAAAACAACTTGGCATGTTGAGGCGTCAGGACACTTGGATTACTTCAGATGAGTGACATGGAGGCGTTTTATTTTATTTCATTTTATTTACTTATTTTTTAATGTCTGAAACTTGGCCACCATTTGTTTCAGTTGTTTGGGAGATTACTGCGACGCCTTTTTCCTGTGAAACTCCAGCAGCATTTTGTGGACTAAAAGACTTCACCCATCTTTCAATCAGCATGTGAAGTTTCATTTTTGGCCGAACTATCGCTTTAAAATGAAAAATGAAATTTAAGTGCACTTTTGCACTTAAACTGGACACACTGAAACAATGGATACATGAAAACTGAAAATATGAAAAAGTGTAGAAGTGTTTTTCTGTGTCACTGAACTTTAAGATTGGGTTTTGGCAAAGACTTCACCACACACGTCATGACATCATGACACATGGGTCATATATGATACAGACATGACGTAAATAAATATCGCAATATATATCTGTATTGATTTTTTAGCACAGCCCTACTATACATACATTCTTATGCTGGATAGACAATTGTTTGGGGAAAAAAACATTCAAAAAGTCAATATAAAGTCAAATAATGTTAAACATTATTGTGATTTTTCAGAGGAGTGATGAACAAGTATACAGTATTTTCCTTCTGTTGGTTAATAAGTAAATGTTCTCCTATAGGCCATTAATTAGTAATGTAACAATTTTGATAACTTTATCAAAGTGATGTAATTTCTTACATTTGAATACTTTTTGATTACTTCTCTACATTCATAATGAATGATTTTAACTGTAAACCATTTTCAGATAGGCAGTGTTAACGTCAGACGTGGTGCTGCAAATTCAAACAAGAGAACCAAAACAACCAAAAGCATCAGAGTAGCATCAAATTTTACTGAACGGCCTTGACTGGAAATGACAAAAGACGACACTGTGCTCATCAAAAACATGCAAAGCAACAAAATGAATATTATTCAACACACAGCCTGAGCTTTTTACAGACAATATTCACATGTAACCCCCTTTGTAATCATTAACATTTTCATAAGTAGGCTAAATGTAATTTAATTACACATTATTTCTTAGTAACTGTAACGGATTACAGTTACATTTGTTTTGTTATTAAATTATATTATTTTGTTAAATGCAGCTAGTTAGGTCTACTCCCAAACACTGCTGTTAGCAGGCCTATAAAACACTTTTTACATTTTTTTTCTGTATTTATTTATTTATTTTGGAGTGACACAGATGTAAATGGTTGTATTTTGTTGGGACTCTCACGGAGGTCATGCGTCATTCTCTGTGATGACGTGCCATCATGTTTATAAGCAGCTCTCATGACATTTTAAAAGTCATGAGGTATCAAGCTAGCACAGCAAAGTTTCCGTGTGTTTATCGCGCTGTGAAGGAGCCTCACATGACGAACACAAACAGCAGGTAACTGTGTGTCACAGGTTTACGTCATGTTGCATCATTTCCTGTAAATGCAAAATGACACCGCGCTTAAGGGTTTATATTTACGGTAAAATAGCTCATTTGTGCTTAATGAGAGTTGTTCCCTTTAATGGTATAAGTTGCATAAATTAAGTAATATTGTTAACCAAACAGTAATAACATGAGTGTGTTTACTTGGTGAGGTTCTCCTTTAACTGCAGCGGATGACGTCATCGCCTCGGTTTACTTGCTTTGTTTGTCCGGAGCTGTTTTGGCTTCAGACTGACACCGAGGAGGCGACGAGAGGCACCGAACCGAAGTCTGTCAAGTTTGTGTGTGACCGAGCTGCGCTGTGAGCGGTCGAGCTGCATATTCATCCAGTTATAACTGTGTAATAACACAGACAGACATGCCGTCCGACAGACCCTTCAAACAAAGGAGGACATTTGGTAAGAAAGCTCCGCGGCTGTGTTGTCGAACGTTAGCTAACGGTAACAGCGGCTCAGCAGACGAGCTAGCCAGTTAGCCGGCCTGCTAGCCACCTAAGTTAACTAGCTTACATCTGTCTGTTAACTAGTACGTTAGTAACGTGATATTTACTCACATGTCACGGTATTACAGCTGTGTTAAATGTTTCGCAGCTGGTTAAAGAAGGCTTAGATCGATATCGAAGCTTCTGGGCGTCAAGTTTAGAGTATTTTTCTCTTTGGCAGGTTATTTGTGGTGATCTAGAATGAAAACTAATTTACCAAATATAACTAACATTAAATGTGATCAGGCTGTACAGTCAGTAACGTTATGTATCGGTTTGTTAGTACTGTTGTCTCCTTTGTTGCTAACGTTAAAAAGCCATCTGGGTCACTGTCACTTTAGCTTGGATTAGCTTTGAAGCTAGCAAGGCCTGTCAGCAGTTGTTTGAACACAGGTGGATAAGCTAGCAGGGCTGTATTAGTAAACATTTCGAGTTTGCTGAAAGGAAAACAACATGTGCTGACACATTATCCCAGTACACGTGTTCAGTGATTTATGTTGTAATTTGATACCTAACGTCGGCCCCTGTGCTGGAGAGGGAGGAGCACAGACTGGTCATTACATAATGTCCTCAAAAAATGGGATAAAAAACAGTGTGAGAGTGGACACGGAAAAATACTTTTAATATTCAATTAACTGTGATGTTTGATATCAGCTGTGCTCCTTATGGGGGCACCGATACCTCCTTATAAAGTTGTCACTGTAAATAAACCAGGGACAGTGAAGTAATCATGTTTCTTCATGATTAGCTGGCCCTGTCCTGGTTCTCATATCCTGTTTATTATGTTGTCTGCAGCTGTTTGCTTTATGGTGCACTCTGTGTCACACTGACACATATTACTGTTGCATAACCATGACAGATCAAGACTAGAGTAAGGAGATGTTAAGTCAACTGTGAGTTAGATTAATTAGGTATTAGATAAAGGGGAGTGTTTTCGAAACAAAGGGCCACAATGACACGTGTAATTTGCTGTATGTCATTAACTTGGGAGACAGGAGAGAAACATAAAACCCTGTGTGGGTCTCTAAAGTATAAAATTCCCCTTTTTGATAGCAGCAGAAATAGAGCCAGTCGTTTTTAAATAGGCAGATGTTCAGGAAATGGGTGGGACATTGTTCATATCTAAAAGAAGGCCATAATATTGGATTATCTCATTTGTCATACATTTTTTTCAAACTCACTGTACCTTTGCATAAATGCAATTATATTCTAGCAATCAGCAGTGACCGTTTCCATCGGCAGGAAGGAAAAACATCTGTGAAACAAAGAAACTATTCACACTTCACTGCTTCTCCTCGGTGCCCTCTGAGCTTTGAACCCAGCCAGAAAAAAATAACTGCCGTTTTTCTGAAATAAGGCAATAGGCTATTCTTAACATTAGTGAGGTTAATGTTTGTAGTAAAATTAGAAAGCAAGGTGATAAAAAGAGAAAGAGATGAATGCTGCAGGAATAAAAGTTGATATCAACTCATAAATTATATGAAAAGTTTGGATATATGTCAAGAGTCCACACAAATAATTCAAACACATGGATTTGTAACAGACTTCCATGTTTGCATCAAATTGCTACAAAAAAAGCAAAAGAACCTGAACGATGAAATTCTACCAGCGCACTCAAAAGACACATGTTGTCTTTATAATAATGTAGGAGGGAATCTGTGCTAAATTGCATTCTCTCAAAATGGTCTTTGTCGGTTCCTCCTCCCCCTTTCCCTCATGCACGCCTCCTCACTCTGCTGTACTCACAACTCCGTTACTGACACAAAATAAACACAGCTATGACACTGACAAAATGTTACTTACAGCTCGCGCTTCTCACTCTTCAACACGTCAAAGGAACATGTGGTCCTTTAGCAGCAGTTTAGCCGTTAATCCAGCACATGTGCTCATGTTGAGCAAGTAAATAAATCCAAACTGAGTAAATCCACAAGAAACAGGAACGCTCTCAACTTCTGTCTGGTGCTCGCCTCTTTAGGAAAGTTTAACAAAGTTAACTGTCCTTCACTCACCTGGAAAAAAAAAACACTTTATTGGAGCCATCTTGAACAAAGTGCTGACAGTAATCCCTGAAGCAGAGAGCAGAGCACAGCGGTGTCTGATCAGAGCGGGGGAGGGGTCAGGCACAGTGCTGTGTGCATGAGCTGGTATGCCCATATAAGGAAGTCCAGCACGCATTAACGTTACTGTAGAAACACTGTTAAAGAAACACTGTAAAACGGCCTGCAGGACTCACTTCCAAACGCATGAACCGCATTATGTGACACTTTGACATCGTTTAACACGAGTATCAGACATTGTGACATTTACAGGTCAGTAAAGACAGAAAAGCATAATAGTAGTAATAATAATAATAGTAATAATAATAATATATTCTCCCTACAGGAGCTGTGTCTGGACTCCGCACTGACTTATTGCTGTTTAAGAGAACATTTTTTAATCTCCTCTGAATGTGCAGTTTGTCACTTTCTGTCAGAAAAGAAAAACTGAGTTCCTGAAATGAATTTGGGCGGACAGGAGAAACCTTCTTTTTAATCAGTATTTTTTTCTTTCTTATTGTTTTATTTTTGTTTTGGTCTCTACGGGAAAAGATTAAAAATGAAGGAATAAATCCAAATCCTCATCTTACTTTTAGAATTGAACTCACTGTCAGATTATTTTATTTAGTGTCTGTCACGGACTCTTCAGTTTCCTTAACTTGATTTCTTAGTTGCTCCTAATATCTGTTACGTTTGATGTAAATGGGCTTAAAATAAATTGTATTTCATTCAATTTCTCACAATATTGATTAAAGACATTTTAATGTGTTTTTTTTCTCTGGATATAAAAACATTAGATTTCTCATTTTGACCTGAAAAGTCTGGAACCACGCCGTTAATATTAGTGAGGAAAACACTATATATCTGGTGAAGACTGTTCAAAAGTCCATTTTAAAGCTCTGCATGTTGTTAACAAATTGTGTTTTTTGTTGCCCACAGCTGACCGATGCAAAGAGGTCCAGCAGATCCGTGATCAGCACCCCAACAAAATTCCCGTAAGCTGCCGTCATTTCAACACACCACACTTCATTGCTCTTTAATACGCCACCGTGCAGACACCTGCAGAGGGCCTGTGAATGATTTCTGTGCACACCAGCATGTTCATCTACATATGCTCTTTTTAAAACAAAAACAAAAACATTTTGATTGTGATGTACCTGTGGTTACTGAAGTGCAGACAGCAGCAGCAGAAATACAAGAAAGAGCCACACACCCATGAAGTCAAACAACCATCTGATGAAACAGTCGTCTCCAGTGAGCTGCTGCAGAATCAGCACATCAGCTGCTGGCTCATCAATATTCACCTTGTAATAACAGTCATGTACTCGTCAGTGCTGCGTGCTCTAACAAATTAACACGAGCGTTTCATTTTGCTCATTGGCTTCAATCTGTGATGAAATCTGATTCATTCTGTTACGAGCTGACGACACCTGACATGAGTATCAGTGTGTGTTTTTTGATCAGATGGGCCAAATCAACCATCTGCCTCTTAAAGCGGGAATCTGAAAGACTGGAGTTAAATTGTGTCTGGCGCCAGCTTTGGTGATGAGCTGTGATTGCGGGCGCACTTTTGGACCTCATCTCCCAGAATTCATATGGAAACCAAACAGTGTCGACTGTATGACGTCAGTAGATCGTCTGTTTCTCTTCTTCAGAACGTTGACTTTTCTTTTTCTGTGGATCCGGACTTGAACTCGATCTGTTGTTGCCTGGATGCTGTGCCCACTTGTGCCTTGATCCATCATTGTAACTCACAGGAAATGAAATATTCCTACGCCAGTCCTCTGGTGTAAGCTCCGCCTACCCTCTGTGCAGACCAACCCCTGCTGACTGACGTCACCAACTGCGAATGAATGTGTGAATGTCGCTGAATGGTGGCTTAGTTGGTAGAGCAGGCGCCCCATATACAGAGGCTTTGTCCTCGCCGCAGTGGACCCGGGTTCGATTCCACATGTGGCCCTTTGCTGCATGTCATTCCCCCTCTCTCACTCGTTTCCTGTCCACTCTTCAGCTGTACTGTCCAAGAAATAAAGACACAAAAAAGCCCCCAAAAAATAACATGATGCTGTTCAAGTCATACATCGTTGTTGTCGTGTTGTACTAATACACGGCTGTGCAGCGTTTACATCAAACGTTCTTAAGTCATTTTTAGTTTGAAATGGTCTCACACCAAACTTCGCCCTGACCTCTTCATGGTTTGATATCTGTGACCCATGGCTGCTGAGAAACGTTTGTTATTTCCATTTTCTCTGTCTCCTTAAAGTAGTATCGCCCCCCTCTGGTAAGATTTCTCATTGCTGCATCATAGTGAAATACATTGCATTGCTTCAAGACTCACACTATGCAGCACAACCTGTAGGCTAATCATGTAACATTACGTTTGACAGATAGACATGTCATGTAATTGCAAAATCCTTAACAATCAGTTATCGATCATCGATTAATCATGCCCATCCCTAACAAGAACTGTCGTCAGTGGGTCATACAACACCTCCCATCTCGACGTGACGTGAGCGACCTCTAGCGGATGGAGTGTGATACATTGTCCAGACTGAGTACGAGCGACATGGCAGCTGAAGAAGCGGTTGAGCTGATTGTTAACAGTCGGGGGGCAGAAACGGAAGGACGTTAGCGTCGATTTCGACCAATCAAAATACGCTGCAGGGGGACCAAGTGCGCAAAACTTCGCTCAGATAGAGCCAAGGCGAGGGATTTTTCCAACAAGCAGCACGTCGCTGCGGCTGTTCACTGTCACATGTTGTCATTTAGGACATCCTCACTGAAAAAAAAAGAAAGCAGTCAGCTTTTCGCTTGCGTCTAATTAGGAATCGGTAACAGGTTCAGTCAAGACTTACACATTAACGACATGAAAATCTTTCAGATTACCACTTCAGCTTCAGTTCAACATTTTGGAAAATACACGTATTTTCTTTCTGGTGGAGACGTAGATGTCAGCAGGTCTGTGTGTTCAACATGATGATTCTGCCAGCAGCCAGTTAGCTAACAGCACAAACAGTGAAACAGAAAACCTGAGTGTGTCCACAGGTAACAGAATCCACCTACCAACACCTGTAAAGCTCACTGTCATGACGCATCTCATATGTTTAATCACTGTCAGCGATATTGTTGGAACATGTAAGCACAATTTTGAGGTAAAAATACTTGACATGAGCGTTTCTAAGTTTTGCTTATTTATACTTAGCCTCATGTGAAGTCATTGAAACAGTTGTACAGACAGCATAATATATTGCCACACATGGCTCTCTTCACAATAACTGAGTACAAACGGACTGAAGCAGATACTTTGTGTACCGCAGACGAATAAAGTTCCTGTTTGTTTCTTGCTGCGGCTGCAGGTTATCATTGAGAGATACAAGGGAGAGAAGCAGCTGCCCGTGTTGGACAAGACCAAGTTCCTGGTCCCGGACCACGTCAACATGAGTGAGCTGGTCAAGATCATCAGGTAAACACACACACACACACACACACACACACACACACACACACGTGCACATGCACACACTGCAGGTTGCTGACTTGGATAGAAGTGTAGAGGGTGGTCGACACGAGTGTTTGGTATGTGTGTGTGTATATTTGGAGCTGTCTGTTAGCACCCTGGTTAGCATGCTGGTTGTGTTACAAACCATGAGAGTAACTTGAAGTACATGTTTGGTTTTGGCAGCTTGCTGAGTCTGTAGTTGACCAGTTGTTTACAGTCAGAGGATTGTTGATGATTATCAGCTCCGAGACAGAACCATGAAGGCAGCTGTTCTGGTGATGTCAGTTCAGTCTTCTTCTCACTGCATTCACAACTTGCCTGCGTGTTGTCGACTAATTTAAGAGACAAGACAGGTTGAGCCAGAAGAGCATTTACCCAAAAGTAAGGATTTGGGGCAAAAGTAAGGATGAAAAGAGGAGGTAAAATCTGAGGAGAGCTAAAAAAGATGAGAGTCGCCTGAGACAAAAATGTGTGACTGCACAAGTTCGACATCCTCTTGATTCTTCAGTCAACTATTGCTGTAGTAAAGTCATGTTTTTAACTACATTAAGACCTCAACACATAAATGAAGCTAATTCTGCAAATGAAAAAGGTAAAGTGATACATTATATACCATATTTAATTTAAGGCAGTCACAGGAAATACGACTTTTATTGGCGATACAGATGCATTGTGATTCTCTGTGGAAAGATTTTGTCTCAATGGAGGAAAGTCAGTAATCAGAATTGTGAAACCCAGTGCTGGACATTGTGACCACCTGAAACATCCTCTGAAGACCGAGCAGTCGTTGGTCACAGCTGAACCTCACAGTGAAAAGTAACGAGTGAACGCGCTGGAGGACGGGGAGCCAGTGGAGGTCTGAAGGACGGGGGTGATATGATAAAATTAGACCCAGGCTTGGATTTAAATTGAACTTTAAGTCAGACTTACTGTAGACACTTTAGTAAGCCTGTTGCATAAATTCTGTGACTGACTTATGTAAGACTGACTTAGACAGTCTGTTGTGCTTTGCATCATGGGTAAAATAAGACACTTTACAGGAGGAAAAACATGGTGGACATAACAGCAACACTCTAAACAGTGGCAGCGTGACATCATCGCATTTCACCGCAGCAGAAAACCTGTTGGAAGAATATAATGCGGAAAACGTTTATTGAGTAGTTTTGATGAACTGCCTCAAGTTGTCAGCGAGCAGAACGATAATTTCTTGAGGAAACCAAAATCTCTCTTCTAGTTCTTGATGGTTGAACCTCTCTTGAAGACTCTCTCTCTTCTTAGAGCTCCTTCTCACATCCAGATATTTCCAGATATTGGTCTTAATCTGTGTTTATGCAACCAGGCTCAGGTCGCTGCTGTGTGTGAGGAGAGCAGCAGAATTCTGAAGATATTGTTGTTTCTTGAGTGTCTTGGATGAAGTAGCCACACAGATTTAAAAGAAAAAGAAAGAAATAAATTAAAAATAAGGTTGTTGTTTTTTTTTCTTTGTGATAAATCAATCATCTTTATATTTTCACACTTAGCTGTCTAAAGTGAAGTCAGATTCAATGGTGAGGTACCTTGAGTAGGGCTGGGCAGTATAAACACACTGTTGTGATGATGTGAGACTACAGATCATCTTAGATATTGGATATCGTTACATCATGATGAGGAACAAATGCTGAGTTTTGTTTTGGTTTTTTCCCCTGATTTTTAAGGCTGCGTGACAGTAAAGTGATGTCTTTTCTCGGTCAAAAAAATGAGTTCTAGTGTTGACGAAGAGCTTTTGAGGAGATTTAAAAATATTGAGATATATATATTGTGGATTGAGATACAGCCTAAAATATCACCGTATAGTCAGCTCATATGGCCCAGCACTACGGTGAAGAGTTTTTGTCATTTGTCTGTTGAAGCCAGAAAAAAAGTGAATAATTCTTCTTCACTTTACAGTTAAGTTGTATGATGCTTTTATAAAGGCTCTAATACTTTTGTTTTTTACCAATCATGCAAGTATTAATACCACAGATCAGCTGACTAATGAGTAAACACATTTTCACTGAAGGTGTGTCGCTGTCCTCCTGACCTTTGTTCTCCTCTCTCTCCTCTTATCCTCACCCTCACCCTCACCCTGCCTCCCCCTCAGACGTCGGCTGCAGCTGAACCCCACGCAGGCCTTCTTCCTGCTGGTCAACCAGCACAGCATGGTGTCCGTGTCCACCCCCATCTCTGAGATCTATGAGCAGGAGAGAGACGAGGACGGCTTCCTCTACATGGTCTACGCCTCGCAGGAGACCTTCGGCTGCTAGGGAGGGCGAGGGGAGGGAGAGTGGGACACACAGTATTCAGGTGCTGGGGGGGCAGGGAGAGGTTAGAAAGAGGTGTGTGGTGCGAGAACGGCCAGACACCTCCAAACTCCACCATCCTCTCCACTTTGTCGCATTGCAGGCCCACGTAGCAGCACCATGTCAGTCAGTGTACATGTGACAGACACTCGTTGTCCCTCTCTCTCTGTCGTAGTAGAGCACCCTCTTCATATCGGTCAGTACGTACAACACTAGCTACAAACGCCAGAGGACATCCTGTGTGTCTCTCCTGCCCTCAGAGTCCGACCTGCGACCTCTCTGAGCGTTTCTGCTTTTACTTTCTCTCCTGTTTCTTTGGTTCCACACAGAGAGTTCACTTAATTTAAACGGTGGGACAAATCAACCAATGATGTTGGAGTTTGGAATCTGCGAGTAAAAGTGATTTTCATCTGTAACACTACACATAGAAAATGTATTACACAAGCTTAACTTGAAACCAGGCAGTCATTTGCAAGCCACTCAGAGTTCAGGATGTAATTTGAAGCTCGGCTCAAAGTGACGCAGGTGAAAACAGCTCAGTTAGGTCCAGAACTGTCCACTGATTTACTGTCAGTCCATATTCTCGTCATTGCAGCAGCAGTAAAAGCTAGATGATAGATGCGTAGTGATTGTTCTTTTACCTTTTAACTTTTTTAACTCACATTTTCGTATTTTTTAAAATTAATGTCTTTTGTTGAAGATGATAGCTGTAGTCTAGTTTGTGTTATGTAGTCAGGTCCAAGTTTGTTTTAATCATACATTTACCGCCAGCCTGAAGCTCAACCTGCCGACTCGCCACTGGCTGCCGAGTAGCTGACAATCAGGCAAAAAACATTTTTTTTACATGTGCAATATTTTTCCCCTCACACGTTTGCAGGTTTCCACACATTAGAAGACACACGAGCGACACTGACAGGTGGCTCAACACTACGTCACGTCTTCCTCTGTAACACTACTGTAACGAACTGACTGCTCTGTCACAGAGGGGAAGTTAACATTAGCATGACTAGCCGTGTGGCTAGTCATGTCAACAGCACGTTAACAGACGGAAGTTAATGTCTTTTGGCTTGTAAGCACAAACATGAACTATCACTACTCACCTGACTTCCTGCACAGAGCTCATACATGTGATGTCATTAGAGATGTTCCAATACCTTTTCTAAATTTCTGATTCCGATGCCCAAATTTGGGTAGCAGCCGATACCGAGTATGGATCCTTTACCGAGCTAAAAGAAAATCACAGTTCCATTGAAATGTGAGCTATAATCATAATTTACTGAAAAGATTTAAATAGAACACTATAAAAAGTGGTGCAACAGCAACTTAAACACTAAACTCTAGGAAATTCTAATTCCTTAAACTGCACAAACTAAGCTAACTGGCAAGTCGCTGGTAACCATTCAGCAAATAATAAATCACATGGTATCGGATCTATTCCAGACTGGAGTACTTGCCGCTACTGATAGCAGCATTTTTGGCGATATCGGAGGCATTTTCTGATACTGGTATCAGTATCGGAACAACTCTAGATGTCATAAGCAGAAGCAGGTTTAAAGGCCCATCCAGCAGATTTCAGGCAGTTGAAACATGAGGGATGCATTCTGTTCTAACAGTCGGTTAGTTAAATGCTTGCCTGCTTGTCATGCTTTCACAAAAAAAAGCAATTAGATGGAAAAAACACAAATGTAGGATGTGAAACAAATAGGAGGCGAGCAATTATCTGGCTTGAAAATGACACTGTGGGTCTGATTAGCAGCACAGGAGGGGATACCGTCTCCACAGAGGCCAACATGGGGTCACAAGCAGTTACATGGGGCTGATTACAGGACAGGACAGGATGCTTTTATTTTGACACATTGTGATTAGGTTTATTTTTTTTTCCGAAGTTCCCTTTAGCAGTCCTGGGCAGCGCAGTGAAAAGCCAATAAAATGATCTTGTTTTGTACTCTGAGCAGCCTGCGCTCTGCCGGAGGAGAAGCCAGGAAGTAATCAGACCCCAGTGAAGCTTTTTCAGCTGAGGTGAGGTGAAGCGAGGCCCTGCTGTACCAGCATCTGTCCACTGTGTGGCGCTGTCTCCTCCTGGCCTCCTCTTAGCTTGTAAGAACGCTGCGTGTGTCATGGTAGCATAGGAATGAGCATAATAAAATGTATTTAATGTCAGAAATTAATGAGCTTCTTTTGCACATAAATTAATACAAATATAAAAAAGAGTTGGCATAGAGGTTTTTTTTAGGAATTACTGTACCTACATAACAATTCTCTCTTCTTTTTGTATCTACTCTTCTTCTGTAGAGCACAGCTGCTCTCTGTATGTTCGTCTGTCTGCCTTTGTTTAATACGACCGTAGACAAAAAAGGTTGTGATGCACTACAAACCTGCATGTTTTGACTTTTTTTATAAATGTATATTGATTTTATGCTCTACATATAATTGTATTGTTTAATTCTTTGAGAAAAAAAAAGGTCTTTTTAGATGTTTTCCCAAACCAAAAACTGAAAATAAGTGTATGTGTATGTTTGAAACAAACAAAAAAATGTGTGCGTATAAACGATCATATAATCAAACTGTATTACAAAGTGTGTTTCCGTTAGGCTTTCTGACATTTTCACTGTTTGGAGGAGTGTACATAGACGCATTGCTGCAACCTTATTCAAAGCATTTGCCAATAAATAAAAAAAGTTGCCTTTAAGAGAAGTTTCTTGTCTTCAGTCTGTTTTGCACCAAGAATGTACACAGCGTCATTTTATGGCCTCATTCTGTTAATTTCCTGTTTAATTATTAAGCTTTGTCTAATTATTGGCATTAGATGACGCTACAGGTGTGATCAAGTGTTTGTTTTGAAAGTCACAAATAAGCCACCAGTCTTTCCGCTTCACTCTAAAGTCAAGTCCCAAACCCTAAACGTTTTATTTCCTAAGCAAGTCAGAGCGCACTTTTCATCAAATTCAGTCATTTTAACAACAGTCTCGACTTTGTGAAACTTGAAATATCAAAGTTGCATCGTTCCAAAAAAT
>JAQFJA010000012.1:1371186-1393223 GCA_029874485.1 Naso brachycentron | reverse complement strand
TAAAAGAATGCGCGAGTCAAGTCTTGCAACTGTATTTTTTAGAAGTGCTGCTGTTTCCATCCTCTTTATTTTATTTTTTTTTTGAACACTTGATGCTGAATGTAGCTGAGCACCCACAGCCGAGGAGGCAAACAGAAGCACACCTGCTCCACACCCTGAGGCTGCTTTATTGTAACTGAGTCATGCGGGTAAAAGTCCAAGTCGAGCAGCAAGTCTTTCAATTTTCCCAAGTCAAGAAGTTATCAAATTTGTGACCAGTCAAGAGGTGAATGAAGCATTTAGTATGTTAAAAATCCTATTCATAAGATTCCCAACTTGTCAAACACTGACACTTCGGGTTGGCAGTTCAGGCACGCCTCCCACTCAAAATGTCACTATTTGATTTCTTGTTTCCAAATTCGTCAAATAATGACAAACTGAGAATGAGACTCACAAATCAACCATTTCTATAAAATGGACCTTAAATGAAACAAGACTGTTGCATAACAATATTCTAACTTGTGAATTTTTAATACGTTTGATACTTAGACATTAATGTTATTGCAGCACTTTGCTGCTCCTGGTGGAGACGGTTTGAACTACTTCACACAGTAACTCAGAAACCAAGTTTATTTTGTTGGTTCCAAACATAGGGGTTGAGCCCCAAAAGGGTCGTAAAATAAGATTGAGTGGTCATGAAACAATTAATAGTCGGGCTGTGCTAAAAAAAATTAATACGGCAATAAATTAATATTTTTTGTGATTTCTGTATCATAGCATGACCCCTCTGTCATGACATGTCATACCATGAAGTCCGTGCCAAAACTCAGCCTTAAAGTTCAATGACACAAAAGAACACTGTTCTTTATTTACATACTTTCAATTTCAGTGTGTCCAGAGTGCACTTAAATTTCATTTTCCATTTTAATGTTATGACAGCTACATCAGTGTGTTTGGTCATTTTCCAATACCATTCAAATAAATGGGAAAGAAATTTTGACGTAATTGTTTAAACTCAATTTGTCAAATTATCAGTACAATGAGATGTGATGTTTAAACACTACCCAGACTGTGCACAGTAACTTTCACCTGGTTTTACAATTTCAGTAAACTTTTTTGAATATCTCAATATGCATCATATCACAGTGTATCATGACTAGTGTATCATGATGTGTAAGGATGGTGATCTTGCCAGTGCCCGGCCCTAATAAACGGAGCAAAAAGTTCGGAAACACAAAGCTGTTTTCAGCTTTCAAACTTTAAAATAATGAACATTAGGTCATTTTATGTCTTCAGGCCTCAATGCAGTGCAGTCGGAGTGTCGAGACACATAACGAGTTACTCATATTATCCCAAAGTTGCTACTTTATCACAATATGTGAGCAAAAGTATTTATACTTTTCAACACTGACATTTAGTTTCTCAACACAAATGTATTTATTTCTTTTAACAGATTCTGAAGCTTAACTTAAAAAAATAACAAACAGATAAAAACAGGGCGATTTGTTTTATTTTACAGGACAGACAAGACGAAACATTTGTTAAGAAAAATGAACCATGTTCAGATTTTAACAAGCAGACTGAAGTAAAAACTGTCAGAGCCAGTTTAAATCTGAATCAGTCTCATTTTGGTTATTTGTTTCTGCTTCAATCTGTTCATTTTTACTTCAGTTTTTGTATAAACGTTACATACAACAGCACCGACACTGAAATTGTATGTGTGTGTGTGTGTGCGTATTCATCATACTGCACACTGTCAGCTAGATGTACGCTTCGATATCAAATTGATTTTCAGACCTCGAAGAGGAAACTTGTTCAGACAGCTTAAACCTCCAGTGATGTCCCCACTTTAAATGTCAGATCTTTGCCTCTTACAGTTTCATGGATAAAAGCAACAGCTGGGTCACATCCGTATATGTTTTGTGTGTGAGTGTGTGTGTGTGAAAGGGAATCCCTTACAGCTGACTGAGTTAAAGTGACAAAAGCAGCAGCACTTTGGGGTGATGTCACCCAAACTATAAGGTGATTCAGTCGAATCAACAGACTTTTTCCTCTTGAGGGTCAAAAATTAAGCTTCTGCCAAAAGAATTTACTCACAGTTTTACTACGGTGACTTTGTGAATGATGCATAAATTTGATTTTTGTTCCTTTCAGTGCAGCCTTGGTCACTTTAGGTTTATTCAAACTGGGAGAAAACTTCAAGGTTCTACCAGTTTGGTTAAAAAATTTTCAAATTTGTGATACAAAGGCTGAAATCTCTGATTTCTTGACTTGTTTGTGAATTTTCAGACCGTTTTTTTTTTACCATTTCTTCATTTTTTTCCTTGTTGTATCAAAAGGCCTCCAGCAGCCTGTTCACATCGAGAACTTTAAACTCCTCTGATCAAAAACTACAACACATTTTTCCCAGCAGTCCACATCAGAGGTGAGGAGGTGGACGAACAGCTGAGCCTGTTTCATTGAAGACTGATCGTTTCTTTGCAGGAAGCAGATTTAAAAGTGACTGAAGTGACCAGTGGAGTGACTTCAGGAAGATTCAACCAAATGCTACAAAGGCACAAAAGGATCACTGTAACACAGCTGCAGGAGGGAGTTGAAGGTTCTGAGTGAGAGGAGGTGTCGGAGCCGACGTCCAGCAGCTTGTTGGATTGTGGGGTGAGGCAAGGTGAACCGCAGCAGAGGCTCTTCAATGACAGGAAACTGAGAGGCCGCTTACGCCATGCTGACAGGAAACAGAGCAGAACAGAAGGTCAGACGGTGAAACAAGTCTGTAATGTTTTCAAAGAATTTAAAGTGTAACTAAACGTTCAGAATTCTGGCTGAAGTGCCTCATTCCCGAAATTCAAAAAAATGCATCTAGCATCCTCTGGTTGCCTGGCAACTGGTCCTTATCAACCAATGAACATGCATTAAAAGACTGCCTTGCAATAGCAGTGTTTCAACCAGTAGATGGCAGTCACTACACACATTTATAGCTGAATGTGGAAGAGTCAGTTACTTTGCACTAAAATGTCAAGACTAAGACCTGAATCAATAAAAAAAACCTACTACATACTTCTTAGCCTCAATTTTCAGCAGAAAAAAGTGAATGAGCGGTTAAGTTAAATGGACTAGATTTTTTTCCCCTTACAATTAACAACCTTTCATGGGTTTCAACGACTGAGTCTTGTGTAAATGTTATGTGACATCACAGGTTAGTCGGGACGTTTCTGGGTGGGGAGTGGGTTTGTTTCCTTCAGCCAATGACAGCGTGCAGGTGAGGTTGAGAGTGGGTATGATATGACAACTAGATGCCATTCAGACCGGAATGGATGGCAGATGCAGATGTAGTGGTGAAGAAAAGGAAATATAGCCCTGGTGAGGTGAAACATCAAGCGGATAAATCTCGTTTCAGAACGAGAGTGAATCTCAGTTTGGCTTTCAGCTGCTTTCGAGCACTGAAGGACAGGCTGGAGAAGAAGAGCGACGCAGAGTTGTCCTGCTTTCTGTTGGACAGGTAGGTGCCAAACACCGGCGATTAGCTTGTTAGCTTGCTAAATTATCGACTTTTCCGTTAAAACAAATGTAATATTCCTACGAAGCTTGCTGTGTTAGTACAAGCAGTACAAGTACACGCTACGATACTTCTGGTGACGCTAAGCCTGAGAGGAGGGGCCTAATTTGAATATTGTGTTTAAAAGCCACATTGGAAAAATGCTGCTGGCTGCAACTTTAACTCCAATTATAATTCCTAAAAAAGAGGACACACAGCATGTGAACAAAACTGACTTCAGTGAACTCGCAGGAAGCAGAAACACAAAGTTGCTTCCATGTGAAGTCCACTGTGAGAGAAAGGACGATACGATGCTGTCACAATACGTCATAACTGCTGAAAATAATTGGACTGGGGTCGTTTGGTCGAAGAGTCCATTTGGAGCAGCTCCATGTTTTAATAGTAATATTCTGCACCCGAGTGTCAACAATGGAACTCTGGAGGAAGCGACACAAAATGTCCCTGTATTGATGTTTCGTCTAAACCACATTAGGTAACGCAACTAGGGTGATTTTTAAAAAATAATTTGGCGGAAAGCTGTGAGTAGTTATCAAATTCACAAATGGAGGCCTCAATGTGCGTGTGCGCAGTTGTGACACACACAAATATAAACACTTTTATCAGGTG
This sequence comes from Naso brachycentron, assembly GCA_029874485.1. Classification (NCBI taxonomy): domain Eukaryota; kingdom Metazoa; phylum Chordata; class Actinopteri; order Acanthuriformes; family Acanthuridae; genus Naso; species Naso brachycentron. The sequence continues at coordinate 1,389,085 of JAQFJA010000012.1, read as the reverse complement.
TTGAGAAAGAAAAACTTCACACATGGTAATTTTTCACTGTGTGTGTGTGTGTGTTGGCATGTAAGTAAGTAACAGAGTGTGTATCAATGAATCAGTCCGTCCCACAAATGTTGGAAGGGTTGAGTGTTACAATCGTAAAAACAGGAAGTGGCTCAATCAGGATCTCTGTTTTTACAAATGAATTTCTTTTGTGTGTCTGATGTGCAATGAAGTCGACATAATCAGACAAAAATAAAAGAGGTGTGTGTGTGTGTGTGTGTGTGTGTGTGTGTTAATCACCTGTCGATCAGTGAATCTCTCATGCTGGTGGCGATGGCGGAAGGCTGCGCCATGTCGCTGAGTCTGAAGACGCTCTCGATGACGGACAGCTCGGTGCTGGTGGTGTCCAGGCCACAGAACGCGCACCAGTCGTTGACCACCATCCCCGCCGCGATCACCTCGCTGCCCCGGTTCACTGTGCCGGCCTGAACAGGAAGTTAGCTTTACTACCATGAACAAAATCAAAACAATTTCTGTTCTCTCCTGCTCATCAATTAACCACAATATGGAATAACTGTTTTCTCTTGGCAAGTCCTCACAGGAAGTGATGCGTTTACTGGTTAACTTCTCCTGTTTATGCAACATTTCTCATTTATCCAGTAATTCCATTAAAGACTTTCTGTGGGTGTTGCAGAACCAAAATACTTTTTATTCACAAAGCTCATGTGCAGAGAGAGAGGGTCAGAGTGTTGACCAACCAGGCAAACGTCACCGCCACTCACCACGAGGGGAACCTGTAGCAGAGACGACAGCTCGTCCTGATCTTCTATAGACGTCTTCGGGTGGACAAGGCCTCCCTGGTTGCTGAATGCACAGTAGGAGCCGACCAGCACCTGCTCCGCTACCGTCTGCCGGAACACCTCCACCTTCAGAGTGTCGGCGAGGATCTCCTCTGTCTCCTGTACGAGAGGGAAGTTTAACTTTTAACAATAAAGACGAGGGGCCGGCTGCATAAAGCACCTTCAGTTTTCTGCTTACGTATGACGCTTAAGGCTTATTTTCTCCTTAGCTGAGGGGACTACTTAAGGGTGTCCCACAGACTTCCTTAGGTAAGGAAAAACGTTAAGGCATTTACTGCATTGAAAGAGATTTTACAGCAGTAAAATTCCACGTTTCCATGGAGACCATTTGGCACTTGGCTTGTAGGTTAATTCTACAGCATCTTTGCTAACAGACCTTTTTTCACAGCAGACATTTTTACTTGTCAAAGCAGGAAAGCACAGGTGGAATTAATAACATTAATTGTGGCTGCACTGCATTTAGGTGAACCAGTTCCAGTTTTGACGAGCTAAAATGCTGTGAGAACAGTCTGTTGCTTCACCTGTTATCCTCTCATAAGTTAGACAGCTCTTTAAAAAATGGCTGAAGAAAGAAAAAGAAAACCTAATTGGTCGGAGAAGGAAAAGATGGTGCTCCTGGAGGAATTTAATAAAAGAAAACACATATTAAAAAGTAAATATGATCCACAAATAACATCTAGCCGAAAACAACAAATGTTGGACTGCCAGTCAAATCTATAGTTAAAAATCTACTGCTCATCGTCAAGGGTAGCCATTGGATTCTCCCAGATGTGGAACACTCTTCTGGGTATCTGTTCATTTCCTTCGTTTATCTCCATATGAACTCAGCCATCTTGCAGTTAAGGGAGGGTCAGAGGTACCTTAAATATTTTCCCTTACTTTGGTTGCTAAGGGATGTTGTGCAATGATTTAAGGAATTCCTTCAGAAAGAGAACAAGATAAGGAGAAAACCTTGAATACTTAAGTGAGTATTTTAAGGAAACCTTAAGGAGAAGATTTAAGGGTGTTTTCTGCATCTGATTTTATTTTAAGGAACCCTTAACTCAACTTTAAGGTGCTTTATACAACTGGGCCCAGAATATTTAGTTTATGGAACAAAGAGCACATCTGTGACATCAGCAAATGCTTTTTATATAATCTGATAAATGATTAAAAACAACGACAGTCGTACTGAATTAACTTTTTGAGAATCAATGTGAGGTAATCTTTGGTTAGGACAGTGCAGCCACCGTCACAGGCAAAAGCCCCGCCCACTCACTTGATATGAGCCTCTCTGTAGGTTCAACTGTCAGCTGCAGCAAACAGTGTATGTCTGTGTGTTCCTACGTGTGTGTGTGTGTGTGTGTGTGTGTGTGTGTGTTTATCCCTCTCACCCTGTCGAGGTCAGGGTGGACCAGCGCTACGTAGTCGTTGCAGGCGATGACGTTACCGAGGGCAGACAGCCTCTCCTCCACTCTCTGGATCCTCACAGCGTCTGGCAAACAGTTTCTGATGTGCTGCAGCTCCTGGTCTGTCGTGTTGTTTGGCACCAGAAGACCGTGACGGTTACCTGATGACAGGACGAAACAGGACAGCCATCAGGAACACTGATGTGTGTATGTATGCGTGTGTGTGTGTGTGCGTGTGTGCGTGTGTATGCTCCAGAGCTTTACTTACCCACACACATCCTTCCTATGATGCGACAGCCGGCTATGGAGGCGTGAACCACTGGGATGGTTTCTGACAGTTCCCCTTCAAACACACTGCAGCCACAAAAACAACACCAGCCCGTCACTTCTATCAGCTTTGCACTGAACCAATCACTGATGAACTCGTCAATGCATCACTCATCCAACAGACTAAGGAGTCCTGAAGATAAAATCTGAATTCGGAGAATTATTTGTGTGCCTGATGTGCAAAGCACACACAGGAACACATTAGTTTTTCCTCTTCAGCCAAATTTCGGCGCGTAACTCGAGCCGCAGCTTTGAGCGCACACACACGAGACATATATCAAAACGTGCTGAATTATCTGGAACTTCTCACTAATTTCCCCCATAAGCAGCCATTATAACGGACTCTCTGCCAAATTTGTCAAGTTATCCACACAAAAGTTATATAACTTTGTTCAGCAAGTCCTTGTGGCGCTCTACATCTGGTCATTTCGTTGATACGACTCACGTTTTTCCCAAAACACCCAGTTGTTCGAGGTGCGTGATCAGGGCGATTTCTAAGATGTGATGTTCACTGGCTAATTAAACACACACAGGTGCTTACATATCTCTGTGAGGACATTTCAAAAGCAAATAAGCAAACAAAAGCAAATAAACTCTGGCTTTGATATCTTTGTGGGGACACTAATTAAAAACTAATGGTCTCTGTGGGGACTGGGGAATAATATTTACAGAGCAATGGCACCATTGGTTTGGCGATCCGGCACAAAGCATCAGGCACACATAAAATTTCTAAGAGAAATTTTCTGGTTCTAACTGTTGTTCCTCCTGCTCTGACTGGCTCTTAATATGATTTATTGTCTGGTTTAAACTGTGAAACAAAAGAACTCACGATCAGTTAAGTTTCAATCTTATGTTTAGAGTTTAGGCAAAATTTGGGGAACCAAAATGCTACTTAAAAACTTCAGCAGGACATCTTCATATGAATGAGGAAGTCTGACATAATAAAACAAACACAATAGAATGCTGTCAATTCATCACACCTGTATGACAGCATCAGAAATAGGTAGTGACAGGCTTTGTGTGTAGCCCACGAGCCTTTTCACTCAGCTGACACACCTCATCTTACAATACAGTTTCTCACAGAGATTACAGTGGATGACATCAGCCAGCTCAGGCCACAGCAGTGGAGGCTAATGTCACGTTAGCCTTCGTGCTACACAAACCGACTGTATGAGCCTTTTTTTTAGCTGCCTGGACTGAAGGAACGCTGTGAGATGACAGCATTAAAAAGCCACATTTTCACCTGTAAAAGTTCTCCGAGCCTCCAATCGCCACCAGGCAGTATGTGTTGGTCAGCTTGGCGAAGCAGCCGATCTCGTTGTTCTTCTCAAACGATGCTCTCACGGCCATGACGACGGAGCGGAGGGTTCACTTCAGATCCTGAAACGACAAGAAGTCAGTTAACACCCGGAGCTTCGATCACAGCGATGAGCTGCCGGTTATCACAGCACACGGAGAGTGTACTACATCAAACCATTTCAGGCCCGGAGATGACGGGCTGTAACGGTTCAGCCGGGACTGCCGAGGCTAGCTTGCAAGCTAACTTGTTAGCTAACCGCTAGTTTGCAGAAGTTTGTCCATTAGCAGCAGAGAGGAAGAAGCGTCAAGTCAGTTCAAGTTTGATCGAAGAACAGTTTCGACTTAATACACAACGAAGAAAGTCTTTAAATAACTACGAATATTTAGTCTAAAAGACTTGAAGTTACCTGAGTTCAGTTCGTGGCCACCAAACATGCGTGGTGATCAACTTCAACCCCACGTGTTCACTTCCGCTTCAGGGTTAACGTGGTGACGTAGGACGTACCCTGTGTTACCAAAACAATCTGCTCGGTCAAAACCAATGTTTGTCCTTTATCAAAATGATTGATGTTGGGAAAAAATTACCTTCAGCGATTTGACATAAAATCAACAAATAAACCGTCTCCCTCCTTATTTCAGCGTATTTCTTATTTCCCATGATGCTTTGCGCTCATTAAAGGACCTTTTAAGCAAGAGCAGTGACACTTTTCTGTGGTTTGTTTCATTATTAAATAAATAAATGTTACAATGATGTTGTATGTTGTTTATTTTATTTAGGATATATTTTAATAACTAAACAAAACGGTCGATTCTCGAACAAACAAGGACAAAAAAACTAAAAGTATTTTCATCAAAGGACAACATAGTGTGTGTTCAAACTGCATAAATATGAGAGTGCAACAGCAGCTGGTTAATGGACAATATATGGATGTGTACATAATCATGAACCGTTCTGGGAGAGTCTGTATGAGGTAACAGGCTGATGCAGGCTGCATCATGTGTAGACGGGCTCTGTTTTAAACGCTGCTGCTTCAGATTTGTCCTCATCACATATCGTCATGCTGACTCTCTGATTCTTCACATCTGCTGCTTCCCAGTGATGCTTTCAGACAAGATGCTCAGTGAGGGGTGTGCGCGCGCACGAGCCAGGGAAACAAATTGAAAATGTTAAAAAAAAAAAAGAAAAAAGAAAATCTCTGTAGACTGTCTTCCCCCTTCAATAACCTGCATAGCAACTGCATGTTGTTGGCTCTCCTCCTCCTCCTCTTCCTTCCTAAAGCACTGAGTTCGGCGCTCGCAGCCAATCTCGTCCGCGATTCGGTGTGACGTCTTGTTTGTTGACACTTTCATTAGCTCGCCACCTGTGTGACGTCCCTGCAGCAGGTTGGGGGGTGTGGGGTGGCGTGGGGGGCGGTGACAAACCAGAGCGGAGGAGGAGACAAAGAGCGACCAAGCAAAATGAGAGGTTTCACTCCCTCCTGTTTCTGTCCGCTCACATGCAACATCAGCTCCTGAACACCAGTGAATTGAAATTAGCCCGGCAAACAACTTGACTAACCCTCAGTAACAGGTAGCCTTTTTAATGTGGAAAACAACCCTAACCCTATAATGTTAACTCGTTAGAGGTTTTACCCAAACAAACATCTCATTTTACCTGGACAAGCCATAAAAAATAATTCAGGCAAGAGGCCGACTCAGTGGTAAATTCACAAATGGATAAGCCTCCACTTCGAGAGTAGTGCAAAAGCTTTCAGTTAGAAGCATCTATGTCTGCATTTTGGGGCCAGAAACGAGCATGTCTGGATGAGAGGAGGACGAGATTAGGAGCTGGGGAGGTTAACGCCTCGGTCATGACTGAGAATCACAGGACACATCACTGCCACACCCTGAAGCATGCCCTGATCTAATTAACTCAACTTCAAACAAGCGATTAGAGCCAAAAACTCAAGATGAAACTGTTTACTGGAAAGTACTGAGCTTGCATTCAGAATCCTTTTTGCATCTGAAGTTGTCCGCTGGTGGCAGGAGTGGACTGGCCATCCAGGTTCAGGTTCAGGTTCAGGTTACTTTATTTATACCTGTAGGTAAACTTGGCTTGCGGTTCGGAGCAAGGCATCCATCACAATCAAAAACAGACACATGAACCAACACAATACACACTTTGTATGTTAATTACAGTTGGATACTTGGTTTATTGTCAAATTTTGCTTCCCTTTTATTGTACGAGATAAAGAAAAAGTTAAAAAAAAAAAAAAGTTAGTTCATTAGTGACTGTATCAGAATATATTTCTAAAGTAACCTCCCAACCCTGTTTGATACATAACCGAATCCTTGAATAGAAGCATTTCTTAAATTAAAATGTGACTCGTATTCTGTTTTCATCTGAATGTCAGTGTTTGCTTTTCACTGTGTGTAAACAAAAAGCAAAATTTATTCATTCATTCATCTATCTATCTGTCTGTCTGTCTGTTTATTTAACAGGGACATTGCACAGCTTCATAGCTGCACCAGTTAGCTATATGCTAATTTACATCTGCTGTTCCTGGGCTGGAGACAATATCTCAGTAACAGCATAAACACTACAGTATAACAACAGCTGCAAAACAAAACATCAGCAACCTCAGCAACAACAACAACAACTAGAAAATATCAAAACATTACAACAATAACAGCCACAGTGTATGAGATGAATGATTGAATGACAGAAGCTGATTTTAGCCATGATTTCATGTTGGATTTGAAATGAGCCAGGCTGCTCCTCCCTGAGCTTAGGCGGTGCTGAGCGTCAGAAACTGGAGGAAGCTGTGACGGAGCAGAGAGGTGTGTGACGCGCAGAGGGTCTGTGCTGCGTCACACTGTCCCCTCTGCTGGTCTTTGATTTCATGGGGGAGGAGCCACACCACTGAGACAAGCTTCCAAAGGTCAAAAGGTCACGTGCTTGGTTCAGTACCTGCAGTGTTTGTTTGTAAACACTAAATGTTGTTTCGCGCTGCTACAAACTAAAACACACACCTGAGCTCTATTTGTACTTACATGTAGCCTAAACTTCTTTTGAGTGTTTTTTTGATTCGCTTCGCTTTTTATTTTTTACGGTTTTCAGTTTGTTTTTTTTCGGGCTTGCCCTCTGGTAACCCCGTTCTTACGTGCCAACGCTCTGAACTGTGGGTAATTCCCTTTAGCGAGAAGTCGGCAGAGACGCGGACTCACGGGAGGCGGCCGGTGAAGGTTTTGAGATGAACCCTCGGTCACTTCACGGTTTGACGTGGGACAGCCTGAAACCCTCGCGGACTCACCGGAAACGCGCCTCTAAACGTCAGTGAGTCCGTGATGGTGGACACTGTGGGCAGCTGGTCATCATTTGTAGCGCCGGATGTTGAACCAAACAGTAGAGGGCGCTACGTGATGTATGTCGTTTCTTCTTCTCTGGGTGGACTTTTATTTTGAAAGCCGATTGACGTCATAGCGGAGACGTTTCGTTACGTTGTGCCGTAGGTGTTTGACGGTATGTGGAAAGTAGCAATGTCGGAGGAGGTTGGGAAGGCGCTACAGTCGGTGGTGGAGCGGGTGAACCAGGCGGCGGCGCGGCGGCCCAAGGTAAGCGCGGCGCGGCAGGCTGCCGTCAGCGGCCCCGCTGCCGTGACTCTGCACGAGCTCCGAAAATGTCGCGCTGCGGTAACACGACGCGTTATGTAAGGCTGCCAAACACTTCAACCTTTGGATGGGAGACCGTCGGGCTCGTGGCAGCACTTTGAGAACACCGCGGTCCGTCAGTGACAGTGTTACACGCGTGCTAACAGATGTTACTGTGTCTGTGCGCGTGCTGCTACAGAAATACTGCCTGGATCACGAGTAACGATTTTCATTTGGCACGTGTGCAGGTGATGCATTGACCGAGCGAGCTTTTCAGCAGCGCGTCCTCACCCTGCAGCCCGCGGAGGATGCTCCCTGTGCGGGGAAGATTCAGTTTCATGAAGTCCTTCAGGTCATCCAGGTCAAACATGAGGGAACGCACAGCGTCTTTCCAACGCCGTGTCTCTCACGCGCATGTGGCTTCAAGTCTGAAACACACACAGAGCTGACCTCATGCTGTGGAACAACATCTGGACACAGCAGCAGCCGAAAAACAAACAAACAAACAGACAAACAAACAACGGTTTTATCACTGATGTACAGGATCCTGACAGGACTGAGTCAGCGTCCAGCTAAACACCAACAGACCTCCGCTAACATGCTGCATCACACACCAGAGCTGCAGGACCAATCAGCTGATAGAAAATTAATCGCCAACTGTCCGATAATCGATTAATCCTTTCAGTCATTTTTCAAATAAAACAGTGAAAACAGATGCTGCTTTAGTGTCTTAAATGTGAGAATTTGCCTGAAGAGTTTTTATGTTTTGGGCTGTTTGGACAAAAGAAGCGATCTGAAGACGTCACACTGGGCTCTGACATTTCATGGAATAATCGATTAATTGTAAAAATAAGGCCTCCAGGCTAACTTTTTGTAAAAGGAGCCCTGTAGCCCCTTACCGAAAATATTTCGACGCGCAAGCAGAAAATTCAGGGGCCACACTTAAAAATGGACCTACAATGCAAATTTCAACTTTCGGCATTAATTAGAAATAGTTTTCATGAGTTGTTACTTTCCAACTGTTACGGATTTGGATTATTTTAATTTTTTAGGCTGACCATTGAGCGTCGATAAAAGTGACCAAATCTAAGTTTTCCTGAAACATTTAGCCTCATAAATAAGTTCCAGTGTTCAAAGACATTTATATTCTGGGTTATTAAATAAAGAATTCAGGACATCAGCAAAAGCAAAGAATTTGTCAGATTAATTGATAGTGAAAATGATTGTCACACACATTATCACACACTCAGACCCTCTGCCGGCGCGCTCACTGATGGCACAGATGAGAAATGAGCCTGTTTGCCTCCTCAGACTCTGCCTGCTGTGTCGCCTCGCCTCGTAGCTGTCAGCAAGACGAAACCTCCGGACATGGTCGTGGAGGCCTACAGACAAGGGCAGCGCAACTTTGGAGAAAATTACGTGAGTATCGATCTCTGCTGGCCGACTTCACTCAAATGTCCACGTGTCGGTGCTGAGACAAAGAAATCTGACCATGTCCTGTGTCATCACACCAGGTTAATGAACTTGTGGACAAAGCTTCAGATCCTTTGGTAGGTTTACATTTTTATGAAGTAGGCTCGATTTATTTATTTTAATTTATTTATTTTCCCCGGCCCGTGACAAGCTTCTACAATTCTTTTCCAGATTTTAAACTCCTGTCCAGACATCAAGTGGCACTTTATCGGCCATCTACAGAAGAATAATGTCAACAAACTTCTGGGTGAGTGATTGTCTTCGCTGCTCAGGCTGTTCAAAAACAAACCGTGGTGCTGAGTCTGGTGTGTCTTTCCTCAGGTGTGCCAAACCTGTTCCTCGTGGAGACGGTGGACTCGGTGAAACTGGCTGACAGGGTGAACAGTTCATGGCAGCGAATGAGAGGGAGCAGCACGCAGCGATTAAAGGTCATGGTGCAGATCAACACCAGCGGAGAGCAGAGTTAGTCACATCTTCACCTCTTTTTTTGGCTCTTGTTCTGTGAGCTGGTCACAAACACATGCAGCTGTGTGAACGAAGCGCGGTGTTTACAAACAGTTTGTTGCATGTTTGTTGCAGGTAAACATGGGCTGCCGCCTGAGGAGACGGTGACCACAGTGAAACACATCGTGTCGCAGTGCTCTGCCCTGCACTTCTTAGGACTCATGACCATCGGGCGCTACGGCTATGACCTCACCTTGGGCCCCAACCCGGACTTCCAGGTAGGAGAGACTCGTATGACTCGGTTCAGGGGAGATGTGGCTGTCGATGGGCATACAAGTGTGTACGAGGCACACTTGTGAAGTCCTTAATAAAACACCGTGTTATATTTACCATTTTGCTTTGTGCACTAATAGTACAGCGGCAACCTTCAGGTTGGATCAGTATTACAGGCAAGTAAAACAACAAAATCAGTTTTTAACTAAACAAGGTTATAAACGCACTTTTCTACACAGCTATAAACAAGGCTGACAGCAAAGGACGTGTTTGTTGGGGTGGAGGTTACCTTTGAGCCAACCAGTTCAAATTATTCAAATTTCATTGTTACCTACCTGCCACTAAACCATCTGTTAATGAGAAATTGTCGATGAAATTCTCTGAGTAGCTAATGATCAGTAAAGTAATTGGAAAAAAAAAAAGAGTTACAGTACAAATGAACAAGAGGGACAATAATCAGTGTGACTCGTTAAAGGCATAGTCGGGTATTTCTGAAGCGGGGCTGTATGAGCTTCTAATGCGTAGTCAGTCTATGACCTGCTGCAGATGCTGATCAGCAGTGTCACTTTTACCCCATTTCCAGTGGTCAAAAAACCCGTGTTGACCCGCTAAGTTCAGGGTTTTGTGTGCAGTGGGAATGTCTACACTCACCGTTTACATCCGGGTCAGGTGACTCTGCAGTAGACCCGCATGAACACATCAATTTCTGACGTATTTCCCAGTTCCCGGTGCGTCATGTTGTCCAGACATGGTGTAGGAATTCAATTTTTGTTAAACTTTACGATGACAGAAGTTCACACTAACGGACACAGAGCTGAAAGCGGTTCCTGCCTGACTAGTTTCTCTGTAAGTGCAGAGCGTTTCTGTTGAGACAAGCTTAAATTAACTGCGTAGCATGAAACGAACGTGCTGTGGAGCGTTTCCACACAGATCCAACTTTAGCCTCGTGTGACACCCGGATTCATTTCTGATACATCTGCATTTGTCATTAATCAGAGTAAAAGTTAAAGTTGACAGATATTTGTCTCACACATCACAACGATGTTTCCACACAATACAGCATTGTACTGTACAGACGGGGTCAGCAGAAAACTGGCTTTTAGCCACGTGTATAAATGCTTACCTAAAGAATCAACATCCATTCAAATTTAGGATTTGTTCACTGCTTTAGACTGCCACCTTTTTTTTTCCTTTTTGGGCAGTACACCGTGCACTGTACTACTCCACAAATCAGCTGTTTGGCTCAGACAGTAGTGAGACGGTAGGCAAAAACGGCTCTTTGGTGGCAAACTAAAGCAGTGAACAAATCCTGAATTTAGCACGCAATTGAATGGTTGTTGATTTTGTAGGTGGGTGCTGAATGTGCGTTACGCCTCTTGTGAAACTTAAATTTGACAGCAGCTAGCAGCGTAATCATGGAGAACAATCACAGGAGCCTTCTTGCTGCTGTGGAGGACTTCTCGCCACAGTCATCGCCAGATCCAGCCGATTTTAGTGACGCTAGGTTTTAGAGTGAGGCCGTACATGTTCGAGCCGCTCTCTACAGCCGACGTGCGGTCCCGCATGACGGTTGATAACTGACAGCATTTATATGACGGCGGAAATATTTGAGAAAGAATTTTATTTGACGCAAAATTAATGTACACTCCAGAGTGCAGGATGAGTCATCAATATTTTAAAAACATTTTCCGGGAAATGCTTAACTGTAAAATAAAATTAATCAAAACTGCAGAACTACTTTTTAGTCATTGCTCATTGTTGGGCCATGTATTTTCATATTGGCAAGGATAAGAGCAACACATATCTGATTTCAAAAAACAAAGAAAACCTAAAAATCGATTTGCATTTCATGGGACTTTAAGAACAGCTTGTGGAAACATTCAGCGCTCGTTCCTCCTTCGTTCTTTAAACAGCAAATGCGACATAATAGAGTTGCTGCTGTCAACCAATAATATGAAAACAAATGAAAAGTGTCCTCAGTGCAGCGCTTTCTCACATGAGCGCGGTCACCTGCATTATTAAGCGGACACTTAACTGACAGTGTAAACAAAGTTGTTTTTTTGATAAAGTTAAATTAAACAAAGTGGGTCTACTTGATTAATGTGATATATAGGGTTCCTTATGGCTGTGTACATGTATATGCTGCCATGTTCTTGCTAAGTGACAGTTAAAATTTTTGCATGAATATTTTCCATATAGTTATATTTTCTCAATTCTGAATCAGCCGCCACACCACACCGTGCCAGAGAACTTTAAGGCCTGTAAACACAACTAAACCCATACAAATGTAGACTGGTGCTGGACCTGATCCGTCAGCCAGGCTGGTGTTAGATCAGTACAGTTGTGTTGGTATCGTCATACGTGTCAGCCGATGTGTTACACCAGACAGAACAGAAATGCTCAACGAGGTTGGAGGTCATATGGAAAAACGATCTCCACTTCATGGTTGGTCCACCAGAGAGCGCTGACAGATTGATTCTTGCATTGTAAAACTTAAATATCTGGGTCACAGCTCTGAAAAAAACAATCTAGATGTGATGTGAATATAAAAATTCTGTTGATATTCTGTAAATATTGGTACTAGACTCCTAAATATTCCCAGCTGAGTTTTCCTGGAAAGCGTCAGCCGGGCTGTCACATCAACAGCGTGTCTGTGTCGCAGGTGCTGCTGAGCCGGAGGCAGGAGGTGTGTGACAGTCTGAAGCTGCCTCTGGAGGAGGTGGAGCTCAGCATGGGCATGTCAACAGATTTTGAACACGCGGTGAGTATCACTCCCCATCAGCTTTTACAAACTCCTTCTGAGCTCAAGTGGAAGGAAATAATAGCTGCAAGGAAATTTATGTAAAGCAATTTCAAAAACTTAGTTTTAAGTTTTTTATTGCTTGTTTTCGGGGATTTTTCCTGAAAAAGGTCTACTGGCAGAACATGGCAAAATAAATGTATTAGACAGTGTGCAGGAGTTTTTCTGTTGTCTTTTGATCTCCTCGTTCTTCTCCTCCACACGTCCCTTTAAATTGATGTGCAAAGTGTTCTTTTGTTTTGAGAGTTAACAAATTCTGTCCCGTGTCTGAAGAAGCCCTTATTTACATTCTTTATTGTTAGTTTAATTCATTTAAATCTGGGAAATTGAGTTATTTCAAAACAGTTTAGATTTTTTATCTAGATTTGTTACATTTAGAAGAACACAGAAGCACATTGCATTCACAGAATAGAGTGGCTAAGCCACGCCCCGCCCAATGGACACCATGGGACCTTATCTCTACATCACTGACGCCACGATCGGTAGTGTCATCTTTCTAAATCCATATTTTTAAAGTTTTACACTTCAGCAGTTGTGTGATAAACTGTGACTTTCTTGACTTGCAAAATTATGTTTTAAATTGACAAACATCACATTTGAGATTGGCAGAAGATGATTAAATTAATAAGATTAAATGGGATCAAAAAAAAATTGGGGGCGGGACTGATGTGATTGGAAACGCATTTCAGAGCACCTCATCATTATGGAGGACCACAGGGTCCCGGAAATTGTAATGGAGCATTTCATTAATTAAAAACTAATTGTACAATTAAATACAGGAATCAAAAAATGAGTTTACAAATCCATTAATTAATCCATAAATAAGTAGAGGAATTCTAAAAGAATTAACAATTGAAAGTGTAAAACAGTAAATAAGGACATTATTTGAAAATACATAAATGAATTCCTACGTAGCATTTTTAAACCAGAAATAACTGAATCCACAAAACAGAAATAAGTGTACAGCTTTTAATCTGGTATTTAAAAGGGCAATTCCTGTTCTTTTCCATTTTTTTATTTCCTCATTGCTTTTCCTTATCCAGTTAGCTAATCAATTTGTGAAATCATGTAGCCTCTCCATTTAGATGACACTTTGAGCCTTGAGCTGGTAAAAGGAGGTAAAACAATGCAAATTAGCCAGGATGAATTGCCTTTTTAAATGACTAATTAAAAGCTGTATAGTTAATTCAGTTTGTGAATTCAATTATTTATTTTTGTTTTTAAAACTGCATTTTCAATTGATTTTTAAATTTTATTATTTCTTTTGGAATTCATTGATGCATTTTTAAATAATGTACTTATTTACTGTTTTAAAGTTTTATTTGTAAATTGTGTTCATAATTTCTCTATTTATTTATGTATTAATCAGTGGATTCGTGCACTAATTTATTTATTCCTGTTTTAATTTTACAATAAGTTTTTAATTGAAGAAATGCTCCATTAAAATTTCTGTGACCCTTGTGGTCGTCTATACACCATGTAGTTTGGATCTGACTGGCAAAAATTGGATTTCATGTATTTTTTTGCTGTTCAGACTTTATAAAAATCCAAATTGGTCTGGCAGTCTGAACAAGGCCAAAGTGTCTCACACTGAGAGGGAAGTGAAATTATCTTGTGCTTAGCGACGATTGACGGGCAAGATCCTGATCTCACAATTATGAGATATTTTCTCATGAGAAAATATTTTATTGCCATGAACATCATTATATTCTCCTCAGTAAGACTCTCACTGTGTAATGTATTCATGCGTTTTTTTGTTTGTTTTTTGCTTACATGTGTGCTCCCATGTGGTGAAGATTGAGGTGGGCGCCACCAACGTGCGAGTGGGTAGTATCATATTCGGCAACAGGGAGTATCCCAACAGTGCAGCGAACACTCCAAATCCCAGTCCTGCTCCCAGCCCCGCTCCCAGCCCGGAGAAGTCTGCTAAGGTGGTGTCAGAGGAGGCCGCCAAGAAGATGCAGCACCTCACCGTGTCTGGACACTGAAAACAGCTGCTGCTCCTCTGAAGTACCTTGAGGAGAAACGAGCAACAGCCGCGATGTGCACACTGAAAAGAGCGGTGAAGCAGATCAGTTCCACGGTGCCATGTGGAGTTGCAAAATTCTTAAATAGTTTTAAAGTGTATTTGCTTAACTCTACTCAATTTTTGTGTGCCCTTCTTGCTCTTTTAAGCATTCAAAAGTGGCATCCAGTCAAGAACTAGTTCTCCCTTTTTTAAAAGTAGTGTGTTTTGACCTGTAGTGCTCTGACTTCCTTCTTACGGAGATCTGTCCTTCAAGATTCCTGCATACAAGACTAACGTAATACTGCTGAAAAAAACATGGTGACTTATGGAAAAAAAATTCACAAGTTACAAGCTAGAGACAACTTGTGCAGATTTGTTGTGCTGATGTGATATTTTCTACCTTTCAGACCCAACGTGTGACAGTGCTGACATGTGCTTGACTGTGTACAGTGTCCCACAGATCAGAAGCCCGCACAGTACAATGTACCGCTTTTGTTGTACAGATGAAACAGACTTGATTTAATAAATCATTTATCCCTTTATATTGACACACAGCATTGTTCTTGATATTGTTTTGTACGTGTGCCAAATGTGTCAAATCTCTATTCTTGATATTAACAAATCCGAGAGTAAACCTGAAGCGAGTGTGTTTTCTGTGTACGTCTTGTGTAAATGCTGTGGTGTCTTACAGATGAGTGGCAGTGAAGCTATGCAAAGTGGTGACTTTGTTCCAGGTAGACCTTCGCACCGCAGCTGTCACGGTGTTGCCGTGGTTTCTTTAAAGATGTCACACAGTGTTTTCTGTCTCCATGAGAAGTGCTGTCACTGTCAGTGATCAAAACGTTTGATCAGCTTGTGGTTAGGGATGGGACGATTATCATTTTTATCATTAATCACGATTAAAACAATAATTTAATCATGGTGGATTTCAGTTAAAGTGTCTGCTATGAATAACCTAATGTAATCCTCACCGTTCATGCCAGTGAACACAATGTTGGACTTAATGGAACAGAGCAGAGCAGACTTACTCATATATATTTTTAATTATCTTTTCTTTATGTAGGGAAACTTCATAATTTATCATGACCTTATTTATTTATTAAAGTTTTTGTCCCCTATGAACATGATTCAATAAAGGTTGGAAGGTAATTAGGTTGTTTCATTGCACTTTTTTAGAATTTAAAAAAAAAAATTTAGAATTGAAAAAAATTGATTTTTTTAAATTAGCGCAATAATGTCATGTATCTCAATGATTTCGGACCCAGTAAGCGTGACATGAAGTTTCTAATCGTCCCACCCCTGCCTGTTGTCAGACGTGGCTGCGGGTTTAACGTGGCGTTTCAGCATTGTTTGGTTAAAGTTGTGGCTGTGAGGTGAGCCGGAGCCAAGCAATAAATTTTGTTGTTGAAAGTTTTTGCCATTTGCTGTGTGTTTCTTCAAGTGTGGGCAAAGAGGCACAGTAACACTGGAGACACACAGTTTGGCCAAAGCGTCTTTATTAAGCACATGGAGGGGACACCTGGACCACAGTAAAAATCTGAACATTTGTCAGTAACAGATTAAAAACAGAACAAGTAAATGCATCCCGGAAACTGGACCGCAATGTAAAGAATAAAAAACCCTTAACTCACTGACTCAGTATTTCTTTCAAATGATGAGAGATTCTTTCTCATTGAAACTGAATTATGAATCTGAAACCGAATATGCACAAGTATCAAAACTTCTGATGATAAATGGAACCTTGATTTTCCAAGAAAATGACAGCACATCAGGCTGAGGCTCAGCAATAAAACACGGGCTGAAACGTTCAATAAATAAGTTCAATGACACAACTGAAAAACTTTTAAGACTTTATCATTCAATCAGTGTAAAAAGCATTAGAAAATGAACAGGACAGTCAACAAGCTTGACCTGTTGTTTACAACTAGGGATGCACGATATTACCATTATCAGCCCATATTGGCTTTAATTTCAAATATCAGATATCGGCCAGCACACTGATATCTGCTGATATAATAACCAATAAAATAAAAGGCTGCTGTTTCCTTGATTTAACGCTCGAGTCGACGCCATGTTTCCCATGTTCCCTGTGGACAGACGTTATGTTTACTGACTGTCACTTGGGAAACAGGCCAAATTTGTCCTGGTTGTGTGTTTTGTTCTGATCGCCTCAGGGAGAGCGTCATCCAGTCTGAAGTAGGATGTATCTTACTTGTTTTGTTTGAAAGGAATTGTCATAAATAAACATGAAATGTTTTACATAATGTAAGTTTAAGTATTTTTTGTCCTTTGCACAAGGAATGAACACTACATCATTTTAAGCTTTGTATTTTATGCCACACAGAGTATGCATAGTAATACTGCAAGTAAATTCCACTACAGAAGAGGCTTGATGATCTCTGCATTAGGTGTGGGGGAAAAATATACATATATATCAGTATCAGTATCAATTATCAGCCAAAGGAGTTGCATCTCAACAAGAAGTCCAATATCGTGCATCCCTGTTTACAACGTACAGGAGAATCCTGTTATTCATAAACAAGTATCACAAACTGGATCTACAGGCCGAGCTCTTGTAAAACGCACAGGAAACTACTCTAGCTGCAAACTATAGTCAGTAGAAGGATATTAACACATTATTTTGATCCTTTTTAAATAAGAAATATATTAACACTTAAAAATGTGGTTGTAAGAAGATATAAAGGACATTATTACCAGCACTGACAGTATGGCTGGTGTGAGTCTGTGTGTTCCATCACTGGAAAAGTGGCTCCTGGGAACAAAAACCTCAACCAGGAACGACCACAGAAGCAGTGTAGAGTATTCTGCCAGATGTTTATGTCTGTAGACACATTGTAAACAAGATAGTGTTATAAACTGTGAAAAATCCCTTTGTTGAACCAAACAGACGAGCAGTTAAGATCAAAATGAAGTTTGACAATGTGTATGTTACCACTCATAAGGACTGAGTACGCTCATAATGATGTTGTCATGACTACAGTGGAGGATTCTCTCAGATCAGAACATCAAAATGTAGATGGGTGATGCAACAGGAAGGCAACAAACACTATGTAAACTTGACCACGACCCGTGGCTTTGAAAAAAAAAACCAAACTAAATGATGCACGTTAATACGTCACACAAAACAGTGACTTTAGTAAAATCAGGTCATATTTTACAGAGAAAATGTCCTCTGGTTTTCACTTTGATGTCCTATGACTGCTCTGCCTCAACTCTGTGATTCACGGAGGTCCCTGAAAGCAGCATGTAGGCTGCCTGCAGACTGAAGCTGCAGCAGCAGCAGTAGGTTGTTGTTGGAGACAGCTCGGCTAAATAAAACACTGCAGACAGACAGGGCAGTCGTAGGACATCAGAGGGAAAACCAGAGGACATTTTTACCATAAAATGTGACCCAGTT
>JAQFJA010000012.1:1296443-1312003 GCA_029874485.1 Naso brachycentron | reverse complement strand
TCAACAAAACAAAATTATGTTAAAAAAAAAATCTAAATTATTATATATATTGTACATATATATATATATATATATATATAGTTTTTTTTTTACACATTTAGAACCTGCTTTCAGGACCTGCATCTAAAATGTAGCCTCAGAAGCTCAGAAGTCATGGCTGTGGCTGCACATTCACATACAGATCGTTAAGCTCCTGCAGTGGAAAGGTGAGTTCATGTAGAAACGTTTGCTTATGAGCTTTGTAATTTCAAACTGCAGTTTAACGGGTTCATCAATAACGGCAGAAACGAGATGTTGTGGGAGGCAATATGCCAAAGGAAACTGGTTCCTTTTAATAAGGAACTGCCTAAACACATGTAGAGTATTGTTTCCTTCTGATTTATGACACCGAGGCTTATTCTGAATTTGAGAGCAGCAGAGGGACTGAGTGGGAGAAAAAGGAGGGGGAGAGACCAAGAGAAGAGAGAAAGAGGGACGGGGGTGGGGCAGGATTGAATAAAGTGGGCAGAAGCAACAATGGAAGCCGGGATGTGTTCAGCATCTCGTGGGAGGGCTCTAATCTGCTTCAGACCTATATTACATGGCTGAGCTGCCAGTTGGAGCTTCACATCATACAGTGCAGGTTTTTACTGTATGCAGACAGAAGACAATAGAAACAAGAGAGAGAGAGAGAGAGAGAGAGAGAGAGTGCGGAGGAATGAAGACAAACAAAGAGAGATGAGTGGGTAGATGTAATACAGGGATAAGAGATGCATTCAGGGTCTAAGAACTGATTTACGTTAGACTCAGACAAGTTCAGACTGGGGCAGAGAGAGAAGACTGGAGACAAACAAGCATGGAGGTGAATGGATGGATGGACGGATGGACGGATGGATGGATGGATGGATGGACGGATGGATGGATGGATGATGAATAAATGAAAAGCTGGATGGTTGGATGAATTGATGGTTCAATGAAAGGATGGATGTGGATGAATTGTCAGATTGATGGACAAATGGATGAACAGACGGATGGCTGAAAGGAATAAATGGATGATGGACAATTGGATGGACGGACAGATGAACGGATTGCTGGACTGACTGATGGATGCATGGATGATTGATTGATCGATGGATGGATGGGTGGATTGATAGATGGATTGATTTAAAGATGGATGGCTGAATGAACAACTGAATTGATGAACAGACGGATGAATGGATGGTAGAAGGGATGGATGGCTGAATGGACAGACAGATGAATGAATTACTGGACTGACTGACTGACGGATTGATTGATTGATTGATTAAATGGATGAGCAGGTGGATGAAGGGATGGATGGACAAACAGATACCTGTAGGAGATCTTTTTTTCTCTCCACCTCTGTCCTGTCAGAGCGTAGCGTTTATTCCTCTGCCGGCGGCTCGTGTGAGGATGATCTGGCACGCCGCAGCGAGGTCTCCTCATCCACCTGAGCACAACACGACATTTAAATTTCAATATCTTTGTGAAGACGCAGTTCTGGAGGAAACCTGATCTGATCCACCAAACATTCACACATCCATGTGTGTACAAACAGCTCAGGAAGCACTTTGTCCAAATGTCAGTCAGATAACAGCAGTAATCTTCTGAAGGCTGCCGGTCACGACGCCTACATTTCACCAAACTGAAATTTGGCTTCATTCCTGTATTTTAGGGGAATAGGGCTGGGCAATATGGACAAAAAATAAAATCCCAAATTTTTTCATACCGTATTTCGATTTTAATTGATTTTTTTTTTTTTTAAATACAAAAGACAAAGGAATTATTTTTAACACATTGTTTTTATTTCAAACAAACATTAATTTCCCTATTAGGAATAAAGTGCAAACCTAGTTTTAACGAAAAACTAAACCTTTTTTTTAAATAAAGGTTTGATCAAACGAGGATGAATCTTACTTACTCACAGTCACAAGTTCTGCTGGAAATTTGGAACAATTTCAGCTTAACTCTACAGTGTTTACATGTGTTTGGATCTACAGTGTTTCAAAGGTTTAATTTCTATTTCAAGTGGTCAAACACAGACACAGAAACATCCCCACAGTGACTCACTCTATAGTCGTCTCATCCAGGATTCCCGTCACAGGAATGCCGTAGAAGCGCTGCATGGCGGCCACAGCGGACTGCATGGCCTTCTCCTGCCGCAGGTCTGATGTGCGGACGTCATGAGGCAGCAGGTAGCCGTAGTTCTTCAGCCACGTCTGAGAGAGAGGGAAAAGGAAAACAGGAGCAAAAGATCAACACAACAGAATCATTACAAGTCTTTTCTTTATGGGACAATAATGTTTAGAGCAAAATCACTAACCTATTCTTTAACGTGGGTTGGGAGTGTACATCCCCATTAAATGCCTCATTATAAGAATCATCTTTCCAAAACTCTGATGTTCAGTGTTTCAAAGTTTAACTTAATTACAACAAGCAGCAGTGTTGACACAAACACACTGATCCATCAACGACAACCAGACATCATCACCCAGCAGCTGCAGCATTTCACATTTCCTCCTTCAGAGGAGTTCATCTCTGATGTGGCAGAACAAGAGACAGAAAGAAGACAGGGTGGGAGGACAAACTGGAAGAGGTTAAAAACAGACTCAGACTGAGGAAAGACAGGCCGCAGAGAGATTTATCGAATATGTCAGCGAGAAACGGAGAGAACAACATGAAAGGATGAGGACAGAGCAATTCCTCTGAAGAATTTCACAGAAAATTTGATTCTCACTGATCCAAAAATCGATGCTGAATCCACAAGTTTCCTCGGATGATTCTTATTATGCCGTATTTCTCACTTTGCGATGTGCCTGCCTCTTTAATATGACATAACATAATCTCACAGCCTTCCTGTGAGAGGAGGGAAGAGAAAAATGAAGAAGGGAGAGGAAAAAGAGGAAAATGAAGAGGAGGCACGATGACAGAGATGAACTAGAGAGAGAGGCAGAGAGACGAGAGGAAGAAAGGAAGGAAGAGATAACGAGGGGGAGGCTGAGTTCTTCTCTACAGTAGGTCATTAATATTTCAAAGTGTGTGCCAGCCTCTCCCAGCTCGGCAACCAGCACTCAGCTACAATATGAACGTCTGCCTAACTACCATGACGGACGCAGGGAGGTTAACAGCACTGAGGGATTCAGTCCATCATCTCTCCTGAAGACAAAAACACTTCTGAACGCAGCCCAACTGCAACAGTAACAAGAGACTTTCACACATGTTGAATAAAAACGTCATTTTATTAAATTTAAATTTATCATCATCATTTGATAAAGGGAGAAAAAAAGATAGAATAACTGAAAAAATGTTTGGGTTAAACCAGAGACGGTTAATAGTAGGTAGGGGTTAGAGTGAAATGCATTGACTTGCACTAGCATTAGCATTAGCATTAGCATTAGCGTTATCACTGTGTTCACAGGCACTCCGCTTGCCAGTTTACACAGCCGGAGAAAAGGTTGCAGTTTCAAAAGATTCCACTCTCGAGCCAAGTTTTAAACATTTGTGGTTTCAGGGACACCAGCACGCCGCTGTCATGTAAAAGGCCGAACCGCAACAAAAGTGTTTCATTTGATGCGAAAACTTGCACCGTGTACACTGCCTCTACGGCACAGAACAACTTGTTTAAGATTTGGGGAAGATTGTAAATAAGACATAAAAAACACAAGTTACAGTTTGTAGGATTCATCTCTTCCTCATAACATTTGCACGTGTGAAAGAGGCTTATAGGAGCTTCAGGCGTGATAAGAAAATAAGAAAAGTACCAGTACCTCAAATTTGTACTGAGGTGCAGTACTTGTATACTCAGTTACATTCCTGCACTGGTCATGATCAGTTTCAGTTGTGGAATGAAAAACTTCCACATGCACACAGACGACCTTCATCTGTTGACGCTCTGGTCAGTTACAAACTGTTTCGATGTAACTTGACTAGATTTTTGTTTATTGGCAGTCGACCTCGCCTGCAGGATAAACTGACAGATTTGTTCCATCCCAGGTAGCCACAGCGAAAAGACTTGTGAGAGAAAAGCTTTTTGAGTGCTGGACTCTAACTCCAGTGTTCAGCAAATTTATTCAGATTGTGATTCTAATCTGCTTTTAATCCTGAATGTAAATGTGAACACAATGTGCCACACGGTCTGTGAGCCCAAAGGAAACTGACTGCTCACAATCCAATTACAAATCTGTGGCGATGACAACAGCAACTCTGTTCTCTGACAAAACATCTCAGTCTCATTTCTGTAATTAAATTCTGTTCTATAATAAAAAAAAAACCCCACAGAGCTTCAGGCAAGAATCAACAAAACAATTTCACCACAGCTGTCATGACACACAACTCCATTTGAAAAGGACAAAAATAATGATTACAGTTAAATCTATAAAAACAAACCGACAATGTCGTCTGAACAAGTTTAAGATTTAATCATGTGATGAATTCTGCGAGCCAGGTCTCGTTCATGATGTTTTTCATTTCATACAAACACACATTTCATACTCAGTGATGTCACAAATTTCATTTTACATCTCAACATCCTACGAGACCAAAGAACATTTCGACAGACTGAAGCCTGAAGACGCTCTGATCTCTTTATTGTTAGTGTGCACTAACACACACACACACACACACACACACACACAAAGATACATTCACACACACAAAGTACTCTGCAATGAAGCCTCTGAGGACCTCGATACTGCATTAGTAGGTACGTTTGTGTGTGTGTGTGTGTGTGTCTACCATATATGCATGCTGTTGTGCGTCACTAGATATGTGTATATCCTTGCACCCATAGGTGAGTGTGAGTGTGTAGTGTGTGTGTGTGTGTGTGTGTGTGTGTGTGTGTGTGTGCTCTGCTGATGAGTGGACCAGCTGCTGCTGGCTCAGAGGAAACAGTCTGAATTAAATAATTCACCAGCTGCTATTATACAACAATTACTACAGAGCCATCAAAGTTTGAACACACACACACACACACTGGAGCTTCATACAACATGAGTACAGTGACATTAATCACAGGAAAGATTTAAACCAGTGATTTATGTTCCTGTTGTTCATGTTTAATTAACATTCTTATCTGACTCGGACAAAATGGCTCCTCACAGCTGGCGTGCAGTGATTCACTGGAAGTTACCGCCTCCTGAACAAAAGCCTGAGAAACACAAAAATCCAGAGAGGACGAGAGAAGAAGCAGAGCTCGATTCTCTCTTCATCAGGAGGTTCATGACTCTGGAAGCTCAATTTACCTCCTGAAAACTGGAACATCAGGAGTTTCCTGCTGTTTTCACTGGTCGAACATCACAGACCGAGCTACGAGACAACAATCAGATCACAAAGACACTCTGAGAGCGCCGACATCCCCCCCAGGCGACATTTCACCTGCAAAAACAATCCAGTGTTCAAGAAGGGTTGGTGTTGTTATATTTGTTGAAATGGTTCTTACATCCTGCCAGCAATCAACTTAACTTATGGGTTTTGAAAACTGACAGAAAAAGATCAGTAGCGGCTGTAGACTGAGTGGTAAAACATCAGTCGACGTGCCTAAGTTTCTGCCTAAGGAGTAAAACAAATGATTATCTGTTTAAATTAAAGGCAGCTGGACTCAACAGTGTTGTCTCCAACTCACCGAAGCACCAGCAGTCCACCGACTGACATTTAGCCAGAATTTGGGTTTCCTGACATTTATTGTTAGGATACATGACTTTGACGCTGGGAAAATACACAAAGCCTGAAGACATAGCTACAAAAGTCTGGACATCAGCCAACCATAAGGACACTAGTAAACAAAATTTCAACAGACATGGTAGAAAGTTTCAAAGTGATCTGGTTAACTGTCTAAACTTGCTTTGTGGAGCAGCGTTACCCCTTAGAAAGGAAAACCAAGTTTGTCTTGGCTGTTCTCTAACACTAACATTATCTAACCATTCACCATTTGTCTGTAGAACATATGGCTCATCATCATTAATGCATTTTAATAAATGCCAACAAAAACTTTACAGTTACACAAAATATGAGTTAACGTTAGTTTTTCCCCCAAAATGAAACTTGCTTCTGCAAATTCATGTTTCTCTAATGTTAGTTGCTTCTGCAAACAGCAGCGATCCATTTGCTTCTTTTTTCTGCAGCTTTCGGCAAGCTGTAAAAAATATCTCCTACATTGGTAACACTTAGAAATGAGGTGCAGAAAATGTGGGTAGTTACTGAGGAACAAATGAGGAACAAACGGTGAACTAATCATTAACTACTCAGGTGTTCCTCATTCTTTTTTCGTCCGTGGTAAACAGACTGGTCGTAATGATTTGTAACTTGTAAACAGAATGGTGGGTAATGATTCCTCAGTGGTAAACAAATCATTCCTCAGTAACAACCCACGTTTTGTGTACCTTATTGTAGAATTAACTCCAATTTTGTGTACAGTAACGAATCATTACCATTGTTTAGGGATGCACGATGTAATGGGCACGTTATTGCTATTGGACAATATTTGATTTAAAACTAAATATCAGACATTGGCCATCACACCGATATTCGCTGATAAAATAACCGATAAAATAACAGGCTGCTGTTTCTTTGATTTGACACCCGAATCATTGCCATGTTTCACATGTTCCCTGTGGACAGACGTCATGTTTACTGACTTCGTCACTTGAGAAACAGGCCAAATTTGCCCTGGCTCTTAGTTTTGTTATGATTGTCTCAGGGAGCATCATTCTGTTTTACAAGGGATGTATCTTACTTGTTTTGTTTAAAAGAAATTGTCACAACTAAATATGACATGTTTTACATAACATAAGTCCAAGTTTTGTACAAGGAATAAATATTACATACATTTAAGCTTTTTATTTTAGCCTGCATTTGCAGGCAGGGCAACACAGTAAGAGTGAGCATAACTATACTGTATGTAAATTAAACTACAGAAGAGATTTGATGATCTCGACAATGAGGTGTGGGGAAAAATATGCATGTACAGGATATCGGGATCAATTATCGGTCAAACGATTTGTGAAATACAGACATATCAGATATCAGCACAAATTCCAATATCGTGCTTCCCTACAACTAATGAATCATTACCTAATGATTCATTTATCACTGAAGAATCATTACCTAATGATTCGTTTACCATTATCAAATCATTAACCACCATTCTGTTCACCAGTAATAAATCATTACCTACAAGTTGTTTACCAGGAACAAAAGAGGAAGAACGAGGAACATCTGGGGAGTTATTGATTAGGTCCTCATTCCTTCCACAGTAACTACCCACATTTCACGTTCTTTATTGTAAAGTGTTACCCTGACCTTCTGTTCAATCTTTTTGCGCAGTCAGTCGCACAACAGCTCTTTCCCGTTTTTGATGTATTTTTATGTTTTTGGCAGCACACACACTGTACGCTAACGCTGCCCCTCAGTGTGTTTCTGCCACTCAGAGGGCGTATCCACGGTGACTTCCACCGACAGTGACATCACGTGCACACCCTCTACTCCTGTAAAAACTCCAACCAATCCAAATCAATCAAATCCCTCCCTGCATGCCTCCCTGTGCGTGCTCCATCCTTACATCAGTTCCTAACTACATGCAACATAAGCAGATAATCTCAAGCAGATGGAGTGTGATACATTGTCCAGACACGAGCAACATCACAGCTGGAATAAGTTAGATTGTTGACAGGTGGGGGGCAGGAACAGAGGGACGTCCA
The DNA here is from genome assembly GCA_029874485.1 of Naso brachycentron. Taxonomy (NCBI): domain Eukaryota; kingdom Metazoa; phylum Chordata; class Actinopteri; order Acanthuriformes; family Acanthuridae; genus Naso; species Naso brachycentron. The sequence continues at coordinate 1,304,312 of JAQFJA010000012.1, read as the reverse complement.
ACAATTTTGACCAATCAAAATTGGCCAGAGGCAGACGAAGTGCATGAAACTACGCTCAAATAGAGCCGAGGCGAGCGATTTTTCCATTGAGCGACACGTCGCTGCAGCTGTTTGCTCTCGCACAGTGACGCATGGGACATCCTCACTGAAAAAAGGGAAAGCAAACAGCTGCAAACAAACAAAGTGGGCCAAACTGAAAACATGGAATCCTTGGAGGAGGCAATAATTGGGAAGGTAAAGGGACAGTTTGGACATTTTTGACAGCATCCATTAGTTGCCGTTTTTAAAATGTTTTTCATTTGCACTGAAAACGACAAAACTTAGAACAGAAGTTCATCTCTACACTGATCAACTCTGATATTGCTTTTTTTGTGACCAGTAAAGTAAAAAAGTTTTATAATCCATGTGATTTTTGTAAAGGCAGATAACATCGATCCATGCTGCCGTTAAAAGGTTTGTAAAGTTAATCTACTTTATTTTTATTGCTCACACAGTCAGGCTTCAGTTCTCTGCATTGATGGAAATAGTGAGTTTTAGATGAAAAGCCTCTGGGGGTCTAAAAAGAGAAAGGAATAAAGATGTGAAGCCATAAATATCACAGCGAATAAAAACACAGGTGGGTGCAACACAACCAAAGTGTTTCAATTTAAATATTTGATGCTTTAAATCACATTTTACTTGCATAAGGCTTGTGAGTGTGCAGTGAATCCTGATGATTCATGCTTCACCGTCACACATACTTTCAATATTTCTGCTTGTGGGGTGCAGCGTTTGTTGTACAGCACTTCTGAACCTGAGCTGCAGAAAAAACCTGCAGGCCTCTGACGAAGACAGCGAAGCACAAATAAATCTAAATAAAATGAAACACATAAAACAAAAGGAGAATCATCGCACAATCCACCCTGTCGTCTTGTATTTTGCTTCTGCTGACCTCGACAAATTCATTTTCATGCTTACAGAGCAGAATATTATCAGTTTGTTGCATATGGGGGAGGCAGGCCGGGGAAGCGTGTGTGTTTGTGTATGTGCGTATGTTTGTTTTAGAATTCAAATCAAATGTTTATTTATTGGGGCCTGCAGCAGCATCGAGGGTCAGCGGTCTCTGTTAGCTCACTCATCCTGTGCTCAGTTGTTTAATCTGTGAAATCAACCGAAAAAGATGAACTTACATTTAATTTGTGTGTATAACTTTACATTTGAAGAATGAGGAATTTCTGCAGATGATGTGGTCCTGACGGCATCATCAGTCTGTGACCTTCAGCACTCCCTGGATCTGTTTGCAGCCAAGTGTGAAGCGGCTGGGATTATGATCAGCACCTCTCAATCTGAGGCCATGGTTCTTCGGTGGTCTGTCCACTCTCAGTAGGAAATGAGTCCTTACACCAACTGAAGGAGTTCAAGTGTCTCGGGGTCTTGTTCACGAGTGATGGGACAATGGAGCAGGAGATTGGCCAGAAAATTGGAGCAGTGGGAGCAGTTTTGCACTCGCTTTTCCACACCGTTGTGACAAAAAAGAGAGCTGAGCCAAAAGTCAAAGCCCTTGATCTACCGGTCAATATTTGTTTCTTCCCTCACCTATGGTCATGAAGGATGGGTCATGACCGAAAGAACGAGATTGCGGGTACAAGCGGCTAAAATGGTTTCCTCAGGTGCTGGTGTCTCCCCTGGGGATAAGGTGAGAAGTTCAGTCATCCATGAGGGACTCAGAATAGAGCCACTGCCACTGAATTGAGACACAACTAAAATCTCTGCACTGGCCTGGAAACACCTCAAGATCCCCCAGTCAGAGCTGGCTAACATGGCCAGGGAAAGGGAAGGCTGCATTCAGATCAAACCAGGGGATCCAGAGAAAACGCAGGTTTTTCATTCATTTGAATGAAGCTCGTTTCTTTTGGCTGCAACAGTCCGAGCTGAAGCATCTGTCCGAAAAAACGCAGCTGGCTGGGTCAAAAAAAAGTTGCAACCGGCTCCACTTTAAAGAGAAACACAGCCCCATGTCATGCTGCGGCAGCCAATCGTGTAAAGGGGCGGCCTTCCGGCGTTCAACCGCTCCCATTACACTGGGGGAGGAATACAGAACACAACTTGATGTCACACACTGGGTCCTGATATATTATAAATGAAACTCCCGCTGTCGGACAACCCCACGGCGTTTCACCGGATCACCTAATTTGGTTCGAAGTCTGGGGCCCCCTGCTGAAACTGCTGCCTGTGTCCCGACCCTGAACGATGGATAGATGGATGGAGAATGACAAGACAAGAGATGAAGGCTGATGCAGATGAGGGTCAGCCACTTAATGCAGAGAGTACAGATGAAGGTCAATGAGTATGCTAATGCTCACTGACACTAACCCTACTTTAACCAATCCCACTGCTCATGCTTTAAAGACCAAACCAGTCTATTTCTGACTTGCCACCATTAGCAGAGATCGCGCCCTATCTTCTACAAATGTTTTTGTTCAAATGTGACCATGTGTTACTTTAGCAGATGTCTGACTGCATTTTTCAAGCCCATTCACTGCCATTCATGTTGAAACAGGGAATAGAAACAATAGGACTCGTGAACGTTGTTAGGTACAGGTAATTCACCCTTCTAAAGAGAACGTCTGTGTTTATTTGGTCAAAAATCGCTGAGTGAGAGAGAGAGGGGAGCCAGGACCTGTGGAGACTAAAGTTATTACGCCTGAAAAAATAGTTCCTTCCAGCTGCTGCCTTCCTAGCTGGAATATTAGTGTGAAAAAGGATTTTGACACAGGGTCTTGCCAGGGAAAGTTGTGGGATCCATAACAACGCTGCTGTCGAAGCAGCAAACAAACAGATATAACAGAAACCTGAGGTGCTGCATTAAGCTTTTCGGTATAATTCAATTATGTTTGTATGAAAGTATATTAGTTATTTTAATTGGCATAAATGGAGCAAATTGACCATCCGTTCATCATTTCTCACCTGCAGAGCAGAGAAAGCGTCTTCAAACACAAATCCTTCTGTGCTCTCTGTCATCTTAAAACAAAACATTACAGATGCCGCTGAGATGAGACTGAATCTATAATATTTATACTCAAAAAGCATCACACAGTGAGGTACAGCTCAGTGTGACAAAGTTCCAACAGATGGCGCCATGGTGACTTCTCTCCACACTCGGCACACTCGAGAGCATAAACATGACTGCTGTTTGTTAACAGTCTGCATGTAGATCAGTTAAACCCAGGAGACTCGTCTGAACGCTGTGCGGCTGAGGCTTCAAACGTACATAAAAGACTTCTTGACAGACCTCATGTGTCCCACTCAGCACAGGGGCTCCACAAGGCTGTGATCTGAGCCTCTACTTCCTGTGAACCTGTGACTGGACACCAACCCACTTCACAAACACTTTCATTAAACTTGCAGACAACACAAAGGTGGTGGAATGAATCACCGAAGGCCACAACTCAGCTTACAGGGAAGAGGAAAACAGGCTGGTGGTCAAAAAACAACTTGGCACCCAACACCAAGCCGCGTGACCGTCCTCCACTCCACATGAACACAGAGAGAGTGGACAGAGCCTCCAGTTTCAGAGGCTGCCATACACAACATTTACACTGTGCAACACTTCCTCCGTGCAAAGTCCAAGTATCAGCAAAATGTACAAGGGGGCACGTGTGTATGTGTGTGTGCACACTTTTTATATTTAATAGACTTGCATATTTGATCGTTGCTGAGGCAGAGCTGCTGACTTTTGCTCTATACATCAGTATGACGACAGGAAAGAAATGCTGCTTTGTTCGACTGATGTTGTGCTCATGCAGTGAAAAAGTTCCAGCACAGGTTTGTAGCTGCAGCCTGATTTTCTCTTTCTGCCTGCCTGTCTGTTCGCATCCATGTCCACCTGCCTGTCTGTCCACCTGATTGTCTGTCTGTCTGTCTGTCTCTGAGCCTGTCTGGCTGTCTCTCTCTGATGCCTCAACCTGTGCATCAGCCTGCCAGTGTGTCTCTTCTGTCTGTCTGCTGTGATAAAAATAGACCTCATCTCCCCCTGATAAACTATTTACCGTCTCTCAGCTGGAGTGCAGCGGGTCCAACCTGCAGGCGCATTCCCCTGACCAAAGTGTGTGTGTGTGTGTGTGTGTGTGTGTGTGTGTGAGACCCCATAGGTGGGCTGTTTACCATGCTGAATATTTCAGTTAATATTAGTTTGTAAAATCACCTGAGGTGTTAAATCAGTTTTCCAGACTGTATAAAAACTTGGATGTAGTCTCTATGATGTCTCCACGGAACACATGGATGTAAGGAGGAGAACTGGAGACAGAGTTGGAGGCGTGGCCTCGTTCATTCTTTTCAAATCTGCTCAGTGACACATGAAGGTAAAAAGTTCCACTTCCGTGAGATGAAGTGACACAACATTTTGCACTGATCATAAACACCACTGACTTCCAGCAACTAAATTGGCTGCCTTCTGGATTAGGCCTCCGCCAACTTGATTTGGAAATAAAATGATTTAATCATGCAGCTCTTCCAGACACAACATAAATGTTTTTTTTAGATACCGTGGTAACAACAAGTCACCTGACTTTGACAACAAAGATCAGCTGACTACATCTGTCCTTTTCTGCACATTCAAATTTAATAAAATCTCAGTACATACAACGTGAGAACTTAAAATGGGCGGACATGACAGACAAAATGTCCCACCATGACCCACAGGATCTCTCTCTCTCTCTCTCTCACACACACACACACACACACATACAACCCTCTCTGTCTCAATCTCAACAACACGTCTCACCTGCAGGGATGCATTTGTCATTATTGTTCAGAGAAGCTTTTACTTCCTTTCTTCCACTCTCTTTCTCTCTCTCTCTCTCTCTCTCTCACAGACACACACACACACACACGCATACACACACACACTTTCTCCTGCCCACATTGTTGCTACTGTGATTGTTTCTCATGTGTCAGTTGAACGGGAGCCGTGCAGCTCAGAGGGGATCTGAAGAGACTGTAAAAGTCTGACTGGTTGCTCGATTTCTGCATCTTTGCAGAGGAAACGCCGAGCTTTACTCGTCACTTCTGGAGCTCTGTAGACTTTTTGGATTTGATTTGATGAACACAAAAATACTCTCAGTAATATGAAATGATGTGTGTGTACTTACATCATCTCTATTGTTTTAAAAAGAGCTTTTTGATTTCCACGTCCTCTCCAAACAACAGCCTCATTAAGAGAGATTTTAGGGCTGCAAGCAGTGATTCTCATCATCAAGCTGCCCAATTTGTCACTGACAGCTCAGCAGAGGAAGATTTCATGTGCAGACTGACGATGAAATGTAGTAACAGAGCACTAACGCAGTCCGGGTTCAGGGTTCAAGTCCCACCGGGGCGATTTAAGCTCTGAATGTTTGCAGTCCTGCACTTTGGATAAAAGCATCTGCCGAACGGCTTATTGTCGCTGCGGGGTGAAAATCGTCTGTCTTGAAAATGTCAAACTTTTCAGAAACCTAAAATAACAGCTCTGTTTTTAGCTCGAACGTGATGCAGTTTGAAACTTCCAGAGGATCTTCTTTGAATTCTGAGGAGAGAAGTTACAAAACCTGTTGCCTGTTTAATTCTTAACAGCATTTCGTTTTTGTTTGCAGTTCCATTTAATGAGAAAATTAATCAACTGCTCTTTTGATAATTAATTTAATGTTTAAGTAGTTTATCATGAAAATGTCTTTCTCTGACTCCAGCTTCTCCAGGCTCCAAAGTTTGTTTTGAATTGTTTAATCTTATTTAAACTACTGATTGAAAAAAAACAACACCTGAAGACGCTTTGGATTCTGGGAAATTACTAATTACTAACCTTAACCCAATTTTCAGACATTTTAACGACCAAATGATTGATTAACTGATCAAGCAGTGGTGTTGGGGAATAACTATAGTTACATGTAATGGAGTTACGTAATTACAGAATAAATGTGACTGTAATCTGTTACAGTTACTGAGAAAAATGTGTAATTACATTACAGTCACTTCTGAAAAACGAATGGATCAACTCAGTTGGATTCTTTTTATTCTTTATGCAGTTTGTATCTTTCTTATCTTTTTAACATGATCATGATATCTGCATGCAACCAACACGTGTGTTATTTGCACTTTTGCACATACATGGGGCACTTTCTATCTCATTAGTTTACCCTGCATGGTACCATACATGTAGGTTGTATTGTGTATTTTATGCTTGTGTCAATGGTGGTATTGTTTGTATTTTAGCGTTACCTGCTAAAGGACTATGAATGCAAATGAGCTGCTTTGCTAACTCCAGCACATTTACATTTACACCTTTTACTCATATTCATTAATGGGCTCTGTCCCTCTAAATGAATAAATAAATAAATAAATAAATAGATAAATAACAAAAATGTTCAGGATTACAAACATCTGAATATTCTCTGTAAAAAGCTCCGGCTGTATGTTGAATGATATTCATTTTGTTGCTTTACATGTTTTTGATGTGCACAGTGTTTTCTTTTGTAATTTCCAATCAAGGTCGTTCAATAAAGTTTGATTCTGTTCTGATGCTTTTGATTGTTTTGGTTCTCTTGTTTGAATTTGCAGCACTTCACATCCACCATTAACACTGCCTGGTTTAAACATTTGAAAATGGTTTACAGTTAAAATCATTTGTTAGAAATTTAGAAAGGTAATCAAATGTAATCGAATGTAATAACTTACATTACTTTCATAAAATAATTGAAATAGTTACATTACTTATTACATTTTAAATAGGGTAATTAGTAATCTGTAACCTATTACACTTCCACAGTAACCTTCCCAACCCTGTCAAGCAGCAGCTGGATACCAGTGACTAAGGAGGAATGGTTGGATGAACACACACACACACACACACACACACACACATTCAAAGGTTTATGTAATGTGAAACCTTTGTGAAGAAGCTCAGGTGGGACTGATGGGCCCAAAGCTATGAGCTCATGTCTGAGGTGTCATATAACAACCCACACATTACATACACACACACACACACACGCACACTTATGGTCATGTGCTCTAAGACACAGCGATCAATGTCTGCCAGGATGTGGATGATTTACAGCCACTGACACAGACGACATTCTGACTGATGTTTGTTCTGATTTGATCTTAAAAATGATTTTAAGTTGAACGACTGCTGATCTGCACGTTACACTGAATGTTCAACTGATTTACAAAAAATAACGGATCCTTTCGATAGCAACATTAAAGTGTCTCTGTTTCTGTTGTACTGAAACTGGATTTATTTGGAGATTTTCTGATTCGGAATGACATTAAACTGATTTCACACTGGGATTGTTTTTTGTGTGTGTGTTGTGTTAAATTTGGCAGAGAGAGGAGGCTGATGTCTGTGAGCTCTGCAGGGGAGAAAACTGTCGGCTGATCAGGAGCAAAGAAATGCACAGAGACCAAAATAAGTTTGATCCCATAAATATCTATTTCACAGTAAGCTGAGCTGAAATATGCTCTTCATGTTATTCCTGCAGCAGCATCTTGTGTTTATGGTTCTTGTTTATGAATCATTTTAACGAGGAGTGATGATGGGAAAGTTTCCAGCAATATTTAAAGTTGTTCGAGGTCTTTTAAATTTAACCCAAAACTTTTAACTAAAACATGGTGGCAGCTTTTAAAATTCATTTTGACCTACAGTTTGGACCAAGTTTCGTTAGTAAGTTAACAAGTCAGTAAATTAATAAATAAAATTAAAAGATGAGTTTTTGTCCTTTTAGGATGACACAAGAGTTGAAAACTCTGATTTTAATGCACTGCTTAATTTTAAGTTTCACATTTCTTCTTTCAGACAAACGGAAAGAAAATTATTTGCAATTTAGAAATTTATTTAAGTTCAGATTTCCACTCTCC
>JAQFJA010000012.1:1268584-1278767 GCA_029874485.1 Naso brachycentron | reverse complement strand
GTGATTGTGTGTGTTACATTGAGGGAGTCTGGAGTATCTTTGTAACCAACAGGCGCGCGCACGCATGCGCTCACACACACACACACACACACACACACACACACACACACACATCCAGTGGAGTGTGTCATGTGTTTGTTTTCTGATGTAAGACTCACATGCACGCACACACGCACATATTTCCCTGGCTGATTGAGTTGGACACTGCTTCCATGACCTTTGACACACCTGCATCTTTGTGTGTGTGTGTGTGTGTGTGTGTTCTTCATCACTCCACTTGCTGCTTTGGAGCTCATGCGAGAAAGGAGAACATGTTTGAGTGACGCACATAAAAACTGTAAAGTGAAGCCATGAGGCAAACAGAGGAGCTAATGTAAACATGTAAACAGTGGAGGAGCATCGGGAACAGGAAGTTGAAGCGAGGGGATGAAAGGAAGTGAAGTTAAAGGAGTGAGGCAGTCCTGGACCACATGACCCCAGCAGCAGATGGAGGCCTGCAGGTGTTTCTGAAAGCAGGAGAGTGTTTTCAATCTCACAGAGGGAAAGAAAATATACAGAGAGAGAGAGAGAGGAGGTGAGGAGGTGAGGAGGTTAGCGGGGAGGGAAAAGTGCTCAGTGAGGGAGGGGGGGAGGGGGGAGGTAGAGCAGAAAGTGTTGAGTTGTAGCAATGAGCTAATTATGCAGAAACCGACAGCTAGCATTTGGACTAATATTGACCAGAAGAGGATTAATTAATCGAAGCAGGACGAGTGCTGGAAGAGTTACAGTCCCAAAACAAAACTGACAAAAACACTCCATAACACCTAAAAATCACACATTCACCATCAATGCTGAATCAAACACGTCCACATCTGATGCATCTAAAGGCATGTTCAGACCGAAAGCGATGAACTCGATGAATGCCACATGATTACATAAAAGTCAATGACATCGCATGTGATCATGTCGCGAATCTTGCGATACACATGATGTGAATCATACGATGTGGCGTCCATCGCCTCCACTGCCTTCATCACTCCAAGTTGAAAATATTGAACTATTCGGACGACACTGCACGACGCTGTGCCTCAACAGCCAATCAGTGTAGAGATTCTCCAGACGTCAATGACATTCTGACAGCTCAAATGTTGGAAATTTACCGAACAGACATTGAATCAGACATGGCGGTCAAAACAACTGTTTCTGTGTGTAAATACCGTGAAGCTCCTACAACACGAGTTTATGCACCACAGGATTATCTTATGAACACAGACACGGCACCGTTCAGTTCACCAATATTTCTGGGACTCCCACAGCTGATACTAAAACGATGATTAAATCGGCCGGGGTTAGTGATAGAAAATGACAAGCCCTCCTTCCTCCTGATGCTACTAGGTAACACTAACCGTGGCTGACACGGAGCTGTGCGACAGTTTAACAATGTTTAAGATGATTTTAGGACCTCCACAACTGACGTAGAGCAGAAATGATGATTAAATCAGAGGTAATAAATGACAGAAAGAGGCCAGTCCCCCCCAACCCGAACGAGCTAATCTTCGCAGACTGTGTACATCAGGCAAATGACATGATTAAAGCGACTGAAGTGATGATCGAAAGTAGGATCCAATTATGATCAAGCCACGCGACACTGGCATCTCTTGTGATAGCATCGCGTTCATCACTATCTGAACACACCTTTAGAGAAAACTCTTTCCACCACCTCTCATCTTACAGAGAGGCAGAGGAAGAAACTTAGTGCAGTCAAAGCAAAACAGCAGGAATCTGAATTTTTGCCAAAACTGAAGCTTCACATGTAAACAAACAGACCCGCTCACCTGCTTGCGTACGTATTCGACCATGAGCTCGAGCTGTCGGGGATCTTCACACTCACGATTGAACAGGTTCCTCCACAGAGCTGCTGCCAGCACACAGTCATCAGACAGGATTCCCTGCACACAGTGACACACACACACAGCACTGTTCATCCTGCTTTATCACAACACACACGCTCTAATGTGTGTGTGTCAGTGAACACTCCTGGCTCAGGGGTAAAATCAGCCCCTCTGTGACGTTTAAAGAGAAAACAAATCAAGTAATCTCTTCTTCAAAGCTGACAGGAAACATCTCAGCAGCCAGAGGAGAAGAAAAAGAAATCAGTAAAACTTTCTCCTTCCTTTTTTGCCTTTTTCCTCTCGTTATTCTTCCTTCTGTCAGTCTCACGAAAAGCTAAGCTGGGCCTTAAAATCCTCCGTGTTTAACCATTTATATCCATTCAAGAGCTTCAGAGACACGAGCTGCTCCAGCAGAACTATTTAAGCAACGGATCCAACAGAGAAGAATTTATTAATGCGAATTCTTCAACGACAGATTCTCGTCCCAAATAAACCAAGGCTCACTTTTAGAACTAGAAACTCAACACTGGAAATCATGATTGTTGCTTGTTGCATCTGATTTAGTTTAAAGGAGAAGTTTGTTTTTTTGCACATTTAGTCTTGTTAAAAGGATATTTACGATCATACTCGACGTTCTGCAGCATTATTATGACAACTGGCGCGGTCCTGAGAGCTGGAGCCTGACGCTGACGTCACATTTAGATGAAAACAATGGAGGAGCATGTGCACTCAGACAATCTGTCAAAAAATACAATAAACGCTCGTTTTAAAAGACTAGAAACTTGACGAATGTTACGTGGTGTCCTCTCATGTGCACTAAAACTACACTAAAACATGAAGCTGAACACGGATATATAACCAGGAAACGACTGTTTGTTTGTTTTGCGAAGCAGCTCAAAGAGCTGCTTTTGGGTTAGGTATTCGTGTTTAGCTTCGTGTTTTGGTGACGGCGCATGAGAGGACACCTCTAAACATTTGGCAAGTGTCACGTCTCTTAAAGCGTTCATTTTATTTTTCGGCAGACTGAGTGCACATGTTCCTCCGTTGTTTTCAGCTAGTGGTGACGTCAGCAATGAGCTCTCAGGACTGAACCGGTTGTCATAATAATGCTGTGGAACATCATATGATTGGAAATATTCCCATAATGAGGCTTAATGTGCAAAAAGACAAAATTCTCTTTTACGTGGAGGCAAATTTTAGTTTTGTTTTAGCTGACGTATTGTTATAATGACACTGACGAGAACATCTTACGGAAAAATGCGAACAAGCTGTCAAGAGTCACTGCAGAGCGTAAGTGAACGGATTAGGCCTTGACCCTTCGCAGGGAGGTCAGAGGTCACAGGTCAGCGTACACTTCTGTAGCTGATAAAAATTCAGCCATCCAGTTTAAATCTGCTGACAGGAATCTGAAACGTGTTTGCCCTGTTTTATCTGGATTCAAGTTCAGACTATCTCAAACCAACTCTTTAAAATGCTTTTTACTGTTCTTACTGTCATACCTGAAGTTTGATCATGTCAGTAACGCTCTCTGTGTCTTGCTCACCTCATCATATCCGAATAATGCAGCGTAGAACGTCTCCGTCATCACTTTCATCGCTTCCTTTCTGTGGATGGCATCAACCTGAATCACAGAAAGAGACACAAAAGTCAAAGTGAGGCCAGCAGCAATGCCTGTCCAATACAGATGTGATACAGAAGATTAATCTCATCCGCCGCAGTGTTGGACTGAAACACCTTCATCTTATTCTGCTTTTTCCACCAGCTGCTTCTGAGCCACCGTAGTTACGCCATCACTGTAGCAGAGCTCCAACAGTCCGCAGCTCTGTGAACCTGCTGTTGAGCACGGCGGAAGTTTGAGCTAAACGCTAAAGCCAGCTTGCTAGCCATCTTATACTTAAAATGCTAACATGCTAATGGCTAGCAGGCATAAAGTTAATGATGCTCAAAATCTCACCTTAGTGTACATCAGAGGCTGATGTTGTTAGTGTAACAGTATTAGAGTTGTTCTCATACCGATACCTGTATCGGAAAATACTGCCAAAAATGCTGGTATTGGTGTCGGCGAGTACGCCAGTTTGTGCACAGATCCCATACTGTGTAACTTATTAGCCACTAAATGGTACCCAGCTACTTTCCAGTTAGCTTAGTTAGCTCTGACTGATGTTACATACCTAAAATCAATTCTTCTTTGTGATCGAAAACAGCACACAGGAAGATGAGTCGATGGAGCGAGCAAAATGTCAACATATGGTGAGATTTTACACCAGAAAGTCCAACCAGTAAAAACTCGATGTGTAAAGAATTTGATTTTCTTAGATTTTAGTTTTTAAGATGCTGTTGCACCATTGTTTTTAAAAAAAATATAAATCATTTAGTTTTACAAAATTAAGACTCTTAGCCATCAAGTTTTGGAGGAATTGTTATTTTTTATGCGCAGGTATCGGATCAGTACTCAGTATCGTCTGCTACTAGGCCTGTCACTTTTTTTCAAATCTGAAATTCAGATATGTGTTTGAGCGTGGGTTGAAAAGTTCTTATTTAAGCTGTAATGACCTGCTCAGAATGTAAAGTGCACTCTCTCTATAAGCACTTCATCCGCTGAGCCGACCATTGTCACATCGTGATTTAAAAGGCGCCCCTCCCTCCCTGTCCACGTCTCTCTACAGTCTCACATCGGCAGCAGCACTCGGACAGTGAGTATGTTAAAACAGCAGTGCCAAAACTTTTCATGGACCATTTTTACAAGCATTACGGTAAGAGAAGCATTCAATAGGAGTAAAACTCACTCAGTCACGTTAGTAGGTAAGATGAGCCTGTAAGCTCTGCGCTGTCACACAAGTTATTCTCTGTTCTTTCAGCCATTTAATTCTATATAAAGGAAAATACAGGATACTCATCATTTCTGCAACTGTGCAGCTCCAGCTTGCTAGTTTTTTTGGTTGTTTTTTTTAACTGCAGTCAATTGGCCAAAGGTTTTAAAATCAATAAACTGCTGCCTAAAATTCACAGATAACAAAACTTTGATGGAAGCTGGTGCCTGATGAAAATTCATCCTGAGGGGATCGTGAATGTCTGAAGCACATTTCATCACAATCCATGTCACAGTTGTAGAAATACTTCAGTTAGACAAAGTGACGAGGTTTTTAAGACTGTCCGTCCTCAGGGCGAAGCAGAGCTGCTGCGGTTCGGCGGTGAAACGAGGAACAGCAAAGACATCACAGAGTTTGGTTGGTTTCCACTGATCGCAGTAGTAATTATGAAAACGGAGAAAATGACCAACGTCTTTCCTGCTTCTTACCACAATTAACATGAAACCCAAGAAGAGCCGCAATCACTGCTCCTGCTGAGTGTTGTAAAAATACATGTGCTGTTGATGTAGAGCTACATTAGCATCACTGTGTGTGCGTGTGTGTGTGTGTGTGTGTGGGGGGGGTGTTCTTCAGTTTGACTGACACACACACACACACTCTAAATGTATTCAGTTATTTATCAGATTGCTCCTTCGCTCTTTGCGTTTCTGTCTGACTTGTATTCACAGATGTGATCAGTGACACTTCATCAGATTGTAATAACTTTCTGAAGGTGGATCTGTGTGTGTGCTGTGGTCAGGTGTTAAGACTAAATTTTACACAGAAATTCAGAATTCGAGTCAAACTTGTGAATTTTCAATCTACAGTCACATGTGAAGCCGTGAACCATGCAGGATATATGCAAGTGTGCGTCGTCCACATGCTGACAAAAGTTCAAATACGCAGCTGTGAAAACACCTACAACCCCCCAGCTCCGCCCAATGCACGCACACACGCACACACGCACACACACACACACACACACACACTGAGAGTGACCTCACAAACCATGCTGTAATTTCTCATCTCTGACCTCTTTCTGTCACACACAGCAAATGAGCAAAACTAAAGACCTCGCCTGTGAAGCCTTCTGAACATTGGCTCCATTTCAACCATCTGTCTCATTTAACGTCATGATCATATACATTTGATTTTTCTAGCGTTTAGCTGCCACAAAGCTCACTCAATAAGCAAACGGAAGAAACTTGGATTAAGTGTTTTTCTGTAGAGGCAGAGAGAAAACTTTTTGATTTACCCCTGAACTCTGCCAGAATTTCATCACCAACACAGGACAGCCAACTTTACACTATTTTAAAGTGACAGCGTGTCCACAACCTCTCTGTTCCCCACGTGTGTCACACCACTCGCAGGCGTTATAAATCATAAGACACTCCTGACACACGACTCTGTCTGAATTTAAGTGAAGCTCCGCCTCCTAGCACTGCCCACATCGATACATTTTTTCATGTGTATATATATATATATATATATATATAGATTGATAGATAGACAGATAGAAACGACTGCTCAACTTGAAGAATCAATCAACTGTGGGGTTCTCGACTGCGGCCCTAAAAATTGCTGTTTTGTACAGTGTAGAAGCGTTCATCACAAGTTTCATTTCTGACACTGTGGACTGCGGCTTGAAGTTACATATCGTTGCTTTAAACACAAGTCTTCTTTCACTGTAAAGTTCATTAGCAACTTTAATACTCCAGCAGGTACAGCATGTTGTCCTGTATGAACTTGGGAGTTGATTCCAGTATAGTTTCTTTATGAAAGTCTGACTGAAAGCTACATGCGAGCGAAGCCAAAAACTGAAGTCTGTGATGTCAGTGAGCGACACTTCCTGGAGCTGCTCCACTGAGAAAGAATAGAGGAACAACTCTGTGGACACGGTGGCTGCAGCCAGGCTCACTCTCCGGGGATTTGGCTTCACTCTCTGCTTGAGAACTGCTGGCACAATTATGCTGATGTAAAGCTTAAACAAACAAAACCTGCATCCTATGTAGCATGCAATGGCACGGATAAAACTCAATGCACTGTTGCATCAGCCTGAAGCGGAAATGTTTTAAAATAATGAATATTTATTCAACTGAATGACATTTACTTGTTGTCAGGCAGAGCTCCAATTTACAGGCACAAAACTACTTGACAGAGAACGACGGCAGCTGCTAACAGGAGAAAATCACAGAAATGGACTTTGGTGGCGCTGCGAGTCACATGATCACTTTATAAATATCTGAAATTTGTTTTAACACAACACACAAACACAAACACATGAACGTGTGAGGGTTACTCTCAGTTAATTTCAGGGCTGACTGACAGAAAACGAATCATCAACTAAGTTCATTATCAATTCATTATAAAGATGAAATATCAAAACATTTTCTGCTGGTGTTTCACCTTTAATGTTGTTAGAAACAGGAAAGAAAACTGATTTTAGACTGGAGGTCAAAGCAAGACATTGAGTGACTGTGATCAGTTTTCACTGTGTTCTGATATAAATGATGGATCATTGGGGGAGCACTGATGCCAGTGACTGCCAGTTTTGTAAAAAGTCTGACCCGCCATTGATGCCATTTTTTGCCGTTTCCGATTTTTTTCTCACTGCAACAATAATTCAATTAAAGCAAAATAAGCCTTCAAAAAAAAAAAAAAAAAGAACAGAAAATAATTCATCATCACTCAGTCAATCTGCAGATCCAGTCCAGGTTTTGTCTGCTGTATGAGGAGAATGGCCGGCTACCTTAAATCAGCTGAGCAGTGTGGATAATGGAGTGAATGATCCAGGAGTACAAAACCAAGATGTAGGTGAACGACCGGAGGCTGCTGACACTGGCGGATGAATGAACGTGACGGAGGGGATTAAAAAACCCTGTTTACACTGAGTAGTACAGCTCGGTACAATACAGTATATATTTTTTGCCATTTCCACCGTCAGAAGGGTACCAAATAACCGTACCGTGATGTATCTATTTTGGCCGCCCTCTCATTGGGGTAGCAAGTGTCAAAAAGGGTCCCAAGAGGGCGGAGCTACACACACTACAGGCTGTTGACTGTAAGCAGGCAAAAAGCTGTTTTTAAGTGTTACTGTAGAACTGTTGATACATCACTTCTGTTTTCACTTCAGTTTTATAGGCGAGGATGTTACCATGTAGAATTCAAACATGTAGTCAGTTTATCCAAATAATGCTTGTTTGTAAATCAGTCACAAAGTTTTCATACGTGCCGGTCTGCTGGCTGCAGCCGCCCGGCCCGTCAAGCTGTCACTGCGCTCGGAATTTTTCTGTAGCAAGACAAAAGGATGCTTTGCTGCCTTTTCACAATCTTTGTCATAAGTTGAACGTTACTGGTAGAAAAAAGATCATTTCATTCACTGTGCCGCTCAGATGCATCTTTTAAGGTGGAATGTTTTCTTACATGTTGTTCAATGCACGAGCTACGCCATGAATTGTTCAGCCCACCTTAAATGCCAATATGACAACTTGAAGAGGTTTTCAGAGGATTTGTTTGTCACACGTACATATTGTACAGGTACGGTAGGGAAATGTCTGAACATCAACCATAATTCATTTGCGTTTGCCTTTTTTTTCACGATGACATTTGCTTTAGTAATGAACTGAGCCACTTACTGGAAACAAGGCTGCTCCAAACATGGCGCCTCTCCTCAACTCTCTGTGTGAAACTTCTACACTGAGGACATGCCGTTTGTGTTCAGCTCGCTGTGGCTGTAACGTGCCGTGTTTTGTTGCGGGGCTCTGACGCGCTGTGAGATGCTACATGCGACGTCACCCAACACATGCATTTAACTGAATACACAGAGAGGGTCCAACAGAACGCTGATCAAAGCAAAATAAGCCTCTCGGCCTCTGCTGCCCGGTGCACCTCTGTAGATTCTTCATGTGAAAAGCTTGATGTGACTTTGGCGCTTAGTCTTCAGCTCAGTAAAGGTGAGATACAGTGAGATGAGGTCTCTGCTGTTAGCCAATCCCTGAGGAGCAGTGAGCAGACACAGCACGGCGCCTGGCGACCAGTTCCAGTTCTTAACCAATACCTTGGACATTCTTGCTATTAGGCGACAATGCTAACCACTGAACCACAGCGCCATACAAAATTGGAATGAAGTTTTAACTTGTCTGAAATGCTCGCTGTTTTTATGCAAAGATAATAAAAGTACGTGATTCAACTGACGTGAAATGAACTGGATGTTTTGTTCCAGACCCAAAGAAAAACCCATTCACCTTTTGTCCCCATGTTCCATCCGAAAGAACGCTTAAAGGTTCCTTAAAAGGAAATACTCTTTTCTTTGTACTGTGTGACGTCTCTCTCTGTGCTGCGGCTGTGATGTGAGAATTTCCCCTTGGGGACAATGAGCTCTATCTGTGGGCTTCGTTGAGTTTCCACGATCAGGCTGACGGAGCTATATTTAAGAAAAACTGACCCCGTGTGTGATCACAAGCATGCAATGTTATGTGATGTACTGCACATACAGCATGTGTTCATGGCGGAAAAACACACACACACACACACACACACACACACACACAACGCACTTACCCCCATGATTTTGCTCCTCTGCTCTACATCCTCCCACATGGAGTGGACGATGTAACGGCACATGTACTTTCCTTCTCTGCCCTCCTGGCGCATCCGAACCAAACACATCCTGACAGAGCAAAGAACAGAGTCAGACGGGAATCAAACAGTGACAAAGAACTAGGTTTAATGTAAGTAAATAAGAGTGTGTGTGGTTGAACTCACCACACATGCAGCTGTGCTACCAAGAACCAAGAGTTGAGTGTGTCTGGGAGGGAGCACTCTGAAACAAACACAGTGTTAAGCGACACTCACATTTATGTGTTCTTTTCTTTCACAGGAGACATTTAAGACTAAGACTTGAGTGATTGTGTTGAAATCATGAACTTTTTTGGCTTTTTCTGTGAATGCATGCCAGAAATGATTACACACTGTCTCTGCTGAATAAAAACATGCACACTAACTGCAGTCATCACACTGTCAAAGACGTCATGATATACTGGACGCCAGATTTTTTGCACATTTCACTGTGAGCATCGTTCACTGTTCACACTTACTTTCAAAGAAATCGTCGTAATTGATTCTCTCTACGCAGCATGTGTACATGCGCAAGGCAGCAATCTTGATTTTCTGTGAAGACAAAAGGGAAAAACATCAGTCACATTCACACATTTCATCTCATTTTTTTCTCTGAAGACATCCATAACGTTGACAGCTGTGGCCTCTTAGTGGGCTGCCACCAACTCACCACACAAATTTAACTGCAACAACTGGCATCATAAACCTCTGAGAAAACAGGACGTGATGTCAGAGATGGTTAACTGTTCGTGCAAAATGCTGCCAGCCCGGCGTGAAGCCCAACGCTTCGCTAGATGACACAACAAGACGCATTCCTCTACACACACACACACACACACACACACA
>JAQFJA010000012.1:1230293-1243409 GCA_029874485.1 Naso brachycentron | reverse complement strand
TCTCTGTGTGTGTGTGTGTGTGTGTGTGTGTGTGTGAGAGAGAGAGAGAGAGAGAGAGAGAGAGAACAGGCGGGAGGGGGAGCAAGAGAGTTTGTTTGTGTGAGAGAAAAAGTACTGAGGTCTGAGGGAGAAACAGTAAGAGGGTGAGAGGGTGAGGAAATAATATTTAGAGAGAGTCACAGAGAGGATGAGATCATGAGAGATCAGGTAGAAATCAGGCAAATCTTTTCAAATCACTTTTACCATTTTCATCTTTCATTTCTAGGGAAGCCAAGAGCAGCCGTGGTCGCTACTATCTTTCTGCATTTTGTTATCTTGAGATTACGAAAAAAATTATTTCGTTTTCACAGATAACAGCTCATTTTCCCGTGATAATGGTATAAATTAATGCATTATCACAGGATTACAAGGCCCGTTCTCCCCTAATAAAGAATAATTCGGTGTCAGGTGAGCTTTCATCACGTGATGGAAAGCGAGTGTGTGGTTCGTGATCACACAGATTTCGTCAGGATCGCTGCATCACAAAAGTTCAATCATCTGTAAAGCCTCAGCCGGGCTCATCTTCGTGCATTTTCTGCCTGTGTTAGACCTTGACTGAAGTGCAGTCTGATGCGCTGATCTATAGATACTCTGTTATGTGGCATTTTCAGCAAGCCTGTGTCAAGAGCATCTACATGCTGGCGCTGGTGATCGATATTATTAGAAAAGAGGAAACAAGAAGCTTTTTTATTCCGTTATCATGGGAAAACAAGCCATTATTCTGTTATAATGGAATCTTTTTTTGTGTGATCTCAAGATAACAGAATGAAAAATGATAGTAGCGACCATGGCCACTCTCACAATGAGAAGTGTCCAGTGATAATTTTGAAGTGCAGGCAGGACATGACAGGACATGAACTGTTCAGTTACTCGAGCTTTTAGAAATTTGGTCTCTTCCTCAAGGTCACATGATGGCGAAAAAGGTAAATGACCCACTCGGCATCAGTTCAAATGTAAAACAAACCCGCTGGCTCTCTTTGTGTTCAAGTTAGCATTTTTAAACACATGACATTCATTTAAAATAATCTCCAACTTGTACCCATTAGAGGACTTTCTTGCTCTTACACTAGATTTGTTCTTCACTCCTCTCACTATCGCCCCCTGCTGGAAATGCACCTTAATACACACGAGTACTGTTCACACCTTGACCAGGCAAACTGAGACACTCACACTACCTCACACACACGTCAGACCAGAATACATATTTTTCCAGAGCGATCAGAGGGCGATGTTATGAAGTTTAAAAAAAAAAAAAAAACAGAACAGAAAAAAAAAAATCAAAATGATTATGTTTGATGGGTTAATTCAAATTTTACTGATTGTTTAATTCCACACAGACAGATGAAGAAAATTTCCCAGGGGAACCAAACTAATCTCGATCTTGCTCAATCTGACAAAATAAATGCGTATGCATGATTCTGTCTGTGTGTTCACAGTTTCAGGCGTGTTTTTTATGCAGCTTGACTCTGATCTTGGATAACTCTCTAACAGATATGACAGCCTGATCTGAACTAAAAGTTCATGACGTATTGTGTCAGTCAGGAGTACTGAGGACATCTGAATTGGCATTAACATGTTCAGGAGGTTTGCCAACAATCTGACAGTCCAAGATGATAAAAACCAAATTTCCACATGGATGTCTGAGCTGCATGTCATGGCAAGTAGTCTTATAGTTGTTGAGATAATTCAGTCTGGATCAAAGTGGTGGTGCGACCAACAGAAAGACTTTTGCCCTCTGTAGAGCCACGCTGCCTGCAAAGCTCAAATGATCCCACTCCTTTGCTTCCGTATAAACGATCAATGAATATTAAGTGTTGAAACATGTCAGACAAACACACTTACGCTGAACTGCAGTGCTGCAGCTGCAGTGAAAAGACTCGTCAGAGTGCTGCAGTCAAACTAACCGATGGGTCATTTCTGAGCCAAACGTTGTGTCACTTTGCAAACAGCTCGAGCATCACGACAGGGTTGGACCACATGATTCAAGTACGATGAAGGCACATTAAAAATCCATTTTTCGGGACCGCTCGCTGGCTGCGTACAGTAGTATTCCTCCTGGTCTGGTGATTATAGTCGACTTTGGCTGTGAATAGAGGAGAGCAGGGTTCAAATCCCACTCAGTCAATAAATATTACACATTCCTCCATCCGTCCTCCAGCACAGAGCAACTTCATTTCATGTGTGTGTGTGTGTGTGTGTTCTCCCTGTCCAGAAGTTGAGGAAACAGTAGGTGGCAGGTATAATATGTAGCGGAGCACAGAGGTTAGGCCGGCCGCTGAGGGAAGGAGACTGTGAGTGAGAGAAAAGAGAAACCCCATCCAGGTTATTGTAGAGAGCTTGTCAGGATTTATTAGGCTGGGTAAGCACACTGAGCCCCTGGCCTGTCGTAAAGCACAGACACAAACACACACACACACACACACACACACACACACACACACACACACACACACACACTCACTCGAGTCATAAAGTGGCTCCAGATAACTTAAGCTGAGTGGAGGGACTCGATGACATCATGACAGCTACAGGGCAGTGTTGCCTTTTCCATGTTTTCCTTTGCCGGAGCGAAAGTTTACCTTCTCCACAATGAAGGAGGAGGAGGAAGAGGAAAAGGAGGAAGAGAAGACATGATAAAGTGATCAGAAGGAAGAAGAAGAAGAAGAGAGAGATAGAGAGGGAGATGAAGGCTTTCCACAGGCAGGAAGGGAAAAACCTTTGATTGCATTGGCACTGAAACTTCTCGCTTTGTCCTCTCAGTTTAATGTTTGTGATATTGAAGACGTAGTTTGACATTTAAAGAAATGTGCATTTGCTCTCGTGTGTCAATCTGAAGTTACAACAAGCAGCTGCAGCTACATCTGACGTTACATCAGCAGAAAATACAAGAAGAGAACTGAACTGCCTAAAGCGCAGAAAGAAACATCCAGAGTTTCAAATTCTGAAGGCTCTTCACTAGCTGCTGGTGAAAGCTGCAGCTCACAATGTGAGAAAACTACTTTTACAATCTGCTGCTTAAATTAATTCTCTTTTGGATCCTGGATCAGTGTGGGTGGATTCAGCTTTTATGGTGGTGTGTTTTGTTCTTTTTTGTGTGTTTTGTAAAAAACCTCTCGAGCTTCACATGAGCTATGTATTTAGATCCACCAAACTGAAGGAAAAAAAATAAATCTCTGATAAAAAGTTGAAATAAGGAACACAAACAACCTAAGAATAAATCTGTAGGATTATCTGTCAGAGTCATACAGAGATATACATGTTTTTTCACTACGCGCCACTATACTGTTGTCTGTAATATTTGTTGGGTCTGTAATGATTTGGTAGCCTACTGTTAGCATGCTAGCTAACGTTAGCATCTGCTAGCTAGCTAATGGCTCAAATGGCTTCGTTTGGATTATGTTTGAGGTATTGTCTTCTTTACCGTAAAACATTACAAGTTAAAAGAACTAAATAGTGGGTGAAAATAGCTGTCAAATAAGTGATAGTTGCCCACTGTCTGTTTTACAATTTGCCAGGGTAAAAGAAGGAGAAGAAGAGGAAGAAGAAGAAGAAGAAGAAGAAGAAAGTCACTTCTGGTAAGTGTAAAATGGCAGTGTGCGATCTGGTACAACACAACCCTGTCAAGATTAGTGCACCACACAACAAATGTACTGCACTGAAGCATACTAACAGAAGTGTGCGATTTGGAACACAGCCATAGACTTCGAGACGATGGAACAGGAAGTGCCCGAATGCTAACTTACTTCCTGGTTTTGGGACTCATTACTTTACCCATCTGTAAATCTAAAATCTTTTACAGAAAACTGTAAAATGTGAAGAGAGAATTTAAAATACATTTGAAAGCAGCATGTCCTCTGACTTCACAACTCTGTTGCCAGGCAAAAAGTGGTGACTCCAGGAAGTTAATGGTCAAAAAAGATCAGACAAATACCTCCCAGGCAAATGTGGCAGCAACAGGCTGCTGTTTCCCCCTGTCTCCGGTCTTTGTGTTACGTTAACTTAACCAGCTGCTGGTTTTCGCTTCATATTTAAAACACAGATATGAGAATGAAATCATCTCTCTTATTTAATCCTCTGACAGAATAATCAGATTTTCTGAAGTGCTGAAGTCTTCCCTTGAGTAATTTGGTGAAATTTCAGCACATTATGTCTCGTTGGAGCCGGCAGAGGAGGCACATCTGGACAATCGTCTTGCCTTGACACAACAAAGTCTCAGTTATGCAGTTTATTAATGCTGAAATTCAGCACTTCTATCAGGGAATGTGGAAGCTGTTTCACAGAATAAACCAAAACATGACAAGGCAGCAGAGAGAGAGAGAGAGTGCCTGTCTCACTCAGTGTGATTTATTGGAGCAGAAAAACAGGCAGAATGACAAAGAAGTGGAAGTGAGACGGACAGAAAGAGCTCGTATCATTTTATTAAAGCTGGACACAAACCCCCACAGTTTGTCCTCACGTAACGAGCCCACACCACCCCTCAAGCTGTCAACACTCGGCTCATATTAACACACTCACCTCTGCCCGGCTTCCCAAAGGCTTCTTACATTAACGTGCTGCTTTTGTACGGCAGGTCAGGGGGGTAAGTGAATATTGGAGCTGTGCATTCGGGAAATTGTGCTGCAGGTTAGTGAGTTTGGCTTATTGTGGGATATAAAAGCCATTTTATGACCATTAGCCCGCTCCCAGGAAAGTGTTGACATTACAGGCTCACTGACAGGCGACACGAGAGGCGTCACTCTGACTGCATTTTCCAAAATTCAAGATTGTTTTTGGGCATATTATAGATTTTATTTGACAGTGGAGGGAGACGGGAGCACAGGTTATTGCAGCGCAATGACACCATGATCAACTGACACAAAAGCGCACAGTTAATCTCTTTTCAAACACATACTTGGCCTGTTGTTAGTAATATTTTATTTGTAGTATAGCACGGAGGAAGATGTTGGCAACACAACAACATCACAGTCTGCAGCCGAAGTTAGTGTCTGTTTCTGAAGGAAGGATGTTGTTTGTGCTGCAGAGACAAACTTTCAATGTGAACACTCAAAATATCAATATATATAAATCACATCCACAAAATAACCTGACAGAGTGAAGGAAGCTGCACCCATGGGGACAAATGAACTGAGAAGAGGGATTCGGGAAAAGACAGCTGCTGAAGCCATCAGCCATGACCAAGGTAGCAGCTGATCTTCCTGCGGTCCACACAAGTAAATGGATTCACAAATTGATCAAGATCACACACACACACACACACACACAAAAAAGGGAGAGAGTAAGAGTGGTCTCACATTAGGGGCCCGGATCCAAGCACGCTTGACATCGACTTGAGTCTACTTCATTTGATTAGTGTGGACACAAACACACAAACATGTGCTCGGGCACGTTTCACAAACTGTGCCTGAGTCCGCTTGAAAAGGTTCATGTGCACTCGGGCACAGTCTGCATGAGATGTGAAAGCAACCGTGGCCAAAGAGGAAGTGGGCTGCTACGTGAGCTGGTCAAAGGCAGTCAATTATTAACACAAGATCCCCCACTGTACGCTGTGCCAATGGTGTGACATGGTAAATACACTTCCTGTCTCCTAAGTGGGAGGAGTCACGTCTCCCATGGAGACAGTTAGGATCCATCATCCCTCTGCCTCGTCTGATATGATATTTGTTTGATGTAAGTTTGAATTCATGGTTTCACCTGTAAGAACATTTAAATGTCCGTTTATGTCCATTGTGAAGCAAGGTGGGAAGCACCCGTTCACAAATTTTACAAGTTTGTTGCTGAGACAGAGACAGGTCTCCAACAAAGTTAATTTTCTCCTGATTTGTGTGTCTGAAAAATGACATTTTTGTGTCAGAATGTTTAGAAGATATGCGTCTTGTGAAAAATGGGTCCAATATGGATCTTAGTGACGATGGGGTGAAAGAATTGGTCATAATCTGTGATCACGTTCATTTCTCCCATAAGAATGAATGGACTCTAGACTGCTTCCTGTCTCCTAAAGGGGCGGGGCATGTGACACTGATACAGGAAATGAACGGTCAGTTGTCTGACTTCACTGTCAATGGAAATGTTCAGTTTTTAATTAGAATCGTTCATCGATAGGCCTCGTCGGACATGATCCCTGCCTAAATAAACATCTTTAGATGTTTTTAACTGTTAGTCACTTCCTACCAATCAAAAAAAGAAAAAAGAGAAGGGTAGCTTGACGCATTTTTAATTTGCACACTAAAACAGCTGAGCACATGAAATAAACATAAATGCCACATTTCCAGCATGTTTTTCACACAGGTTTGTCTACATCATGTCTGTTCTTCTGCAAAGGCTCACTGGAACTTATATGGAATATTTACAGCACCAACTGTTTATCAGGCTGAACTTTTGATAACTGCATAGTGGAAGGATGGATTTAAATTACAAAGTCAAACAAAACAGCTGCACTGCAGTGTGTCATTAAATGAACAGAAAAAGATATTTAATTTGTTCTTAAATTTCATAATTGTGACAGCTCGAGGTATGGTTCAGCTTTGTGTGCGCTAACATGTTGTTGTCAGATCTGTTGACCACAGAACCAAGAAGAAAACTTTAGACAGAAGTGCTTCCTCTTTAACTCAACATCACTGCAGACAAATCCTTGTTATCAAGGAAGTTAGCTTCTTCAAATGTAAATCTGTTGCTACTGTCATGTCAGCTTGGCAGCGATAGTCTTGTCCTGCCCTCGGCCAGAGAGCACTGACACAGAATCACTCTGCCGGAAGACAAATCTAGAGCTGCTTCCTGGTTGCTGCATCACCACACACACGCTCTCTGTCTGCTGTCTGTGAGCCCTTGGATACGAATGTGTTTGCTACAAGTGTGTGAGTCACGCTCGACATCATGTATGGGTGTGTGTCTATTTGTTTCCCGCTCTGAGACAACAGCCGCACAGTAATCTGACCTGACAGCAGATGCAGGTGCTGCTGAAGCTCCTGTGGATTTTGATTATGGCTCAGATCCACTGCCTTGTTAGCGGTCGCCACAGATGAACCATTCATGGTGATATTAGATTATAAATTTGATTTTTTTGATTTCTAATGATTTTGATGTCCTATCTCGCTGTCTCTTCTGTGTCTAAATCATGGATTTGTCTTGATATTCATGACAGTGTGGGACACATTAGGGTTCTAGGTTTATTTTTCCGAATTTTGGAAAAAATTTATGGCCGTATTTTCTAATATTCCAAGGAATGAACAAAATTTTTAAAGGAAAACGGAACTTTTTCAGGAATGTAGGTGAGTCATCCAAGTCACCACACCACAGGTCACTCAGATATTCAGCACATTATAATAATATTATTTTCGTCAATTTTCTGAGCATAATCACATTGTGTCTGAGGCACTGTGTCACTATGCCCAGACAACTAGCTCCAGTGTAGTTCTGCCCACAGTGACAATGTCTGTATATATCATGGTGAATATGCACGATCACAACATGTGGATGGAGATTTTTGGATGTGCTCTAGCGGGCTTTAAACGGCGGTAAAGGCATCTCTGTATTGCTTCCATTGAACATGCAAAACTATCTAGCCATCTACTGAACGCACAGAGAGGGGAGAAGGTATTGGGCTTCCTGTCTTGCATGGGGATTTTTGATGAATCTCCTACAGTTTGAGATCAAACACAGTTTTCAGACTATTGTCTGTGTCGACTACACTAATGTGAATCAATGCTTTCTCATTATATGATAAACACACAGTAGTCACAGTGCAACAACCATGTAGCTCCAGGGTAACCTGGAAATGAAAAGGTCCACCCTTGGGCTGAGGTCCCTCTTTGGCCACGTTAGCCCACTGCTGACGCCGCACCAGTAAGCCTGTCGATCTCACTCTGTGTTCAACACAAATAAAATAACTGACTCACTTTATTCACCTGAATTTCAGCGCTGGAATATTTTGTTTACTTGTTTCATTTGCCCGAATAACTCGCTTCATTTGAGCGTGAATTCACATGTATGCGAGCACTGCACCAGCCCTTCACCTACCACCACATACCTTCAATATGCAGATGGCACGGCCATTCTTGGACTTCTCACAGATAATCACTCAGCCTAGAAACACCAAAAATCTGATTCTCATTTCACTCAGTGGTGTAAGCAAAACCACCTTCATCTCAATGTTGATAAAACAAAAGAAATGGTCCTTGGCACCCCGGCATCCCAGCACCCCATCATAAACAAGGAAACCGTAGAAATAGCTGACCATTTTAAATATCTTGGACTCACAAAGGACAATAATCTCACTTTTGACCATCACACAACAGATATTCAAAAAAGAAGTAATCAGAGACTGTCAGTCATCCGCAAACTAAAGGGACTAAATGTTGCCCCCATCTCCTCCTACTGTTAAATAAAAGTATTGTTCGACCTATTTTGCTTTACTGCTCCACGTGTTTTTTCAGTGCGCTCAATGTCAAAAACCAAAAGAAATTCACACATATAACTGCCACCGCTACCAAAATAATAGGACTCCTCACTCCCAACCTCCCAGAGCAAAACTTCAAGGTCATCACACGCATCACATACAATACAATACAGAAAGACACCACCCACCCACTACACCGTCACTTCACTGTCCTGCCCTCCGGACGGTGGGACAGAACCCGGAGGTGCAGCTGGGCTCGTTTCAGAAAAAGCCTGATTTCTTCAACCATATCAGCCCTGAACAGAACCAACTGGTGAGGGCACTACTGTTTTCATCTGGGGTGACCAAATTATGTGCTTTATGAAATTATGTGTCAAGTCATGAATGTGGGATGATTTACTAGTTTATCTTCTGCTGTGTGTGAAGTTCTACTATCTATGCATATGATAAGTTTACTGTTGTGTGATGATGTACTAATATGCATGTGGCATTTCTGTGCTGATCTGCGAAGATGAATTTCCCCTCTGGGGCAATAAACTACTGAACTAACTTAAAAAGATGCAAATTCAGATATCCGGACCCTGTCATGTCTGGGTCCATTAGATCCTTCAGAGGCACAAACACAGTTTAGGGAACACTACCACCTGCTGCGGCTGAATGACGGCCACTTCCAGCGCTACTTCCGGGTCACCTGGATCCTGTTCAGCAACCTGTTACCGAGGATCGCTGCCAGGATTTTCCTCCAGCGTACTAAATACAAGATATATAAACTTCAGGCCCTTTATCCCAGGTGCAGAGTTGCTAGTTAATCACTAACATGATTAGTGTGAACACAAGCGTTGTTGTTGCATAGCAACCATGAGACGGCAGTTAACTTACACACACGCAACGAAGGCACCAGAAAATTTTAATTTGTTTTTTAATACTTCTTTAAAAAACGCATGCCTCTACTGCCACGGCTTCATCCATTATGTCAGCTTAAAAAAAAAGGGTAGGACATAGTTGTTTTTTCTTCTTCTTTGTGTGTATCGACGAACTGCAAATCAACTTTGTGCATAACGCCACCTACTGCATTGGACTGTGTACATACACATGCGTGCTCGGGCAGGGAACAACATCACTGATGTGTAAGCAGGCCGACAGGGGAGGGGGAGCACTCATGCTCCGGAGCGGTCCGAACAATCATGCCTGATGTGAGAACACCCTTATACTTTCTGGTGGAGAACCTTTTAATTTAGAATATTAGGAGTATTAGGCATAGTACTCCGTATAGATTTTTTGGCTTTTTATGTTAGAGAGCCAAAGGAAAAACTGGAATATCAGGATTCTTTTCCAGAAGTAGGAAAACCTTCGAATCCCATCCAGCTGTGTATCAGAGCTGTTCTCAACACAATGTTGTTTGACTTGCTTCATTAGAAAATAACAGGAGCTTTTTGAACAAGTTTTTGATTTAATATTTAAGCTTTGTAGAGTTTTTTTTGCCTTTAACAAATTCTTTTCTTCCATAAGCTCCATATCTTCAGGGACTTAAAGTCACAGCTCGATACGAGAGGTGAGTCCATGAGTGAGTTTGAGGTGTTGCAGCTCACTCAGACATGTCTATAGAAAAAAACTGAGAAGAGCAAAAGATGTAAAACTGCTGAATTTTACTGAAGAAACAAGTATGAGTCAGGTATCTCTGCTTCTGCACTTAATGGGAACTTCACTTTGTGCTCACACAAAGTCTAAATTGTTTTACTTCTCTTCATATCATGAAGGTTTCAATTTGTAAAAGCCAGCGCTGTCGTGAATTCAGTTTTGTTTTAGAATACGGTAAAATAGTAAATAGAGTGTAATTATGTAGAGCTTTTCCAGTTTTTCAACACTCAAAGCGTTTTTACAACACAACTCAGCATCCTCCCGTTCACACACACATTCACACACTAACAGCAAGGCGGCTTCTCTACAAAGTGCCAACCTGCCCAACACACACATTCACACACCAATGGAACAGCTATCGAGAGCAATATGGGGTTCAGTATCTTGCCCAAGGACACTTCGACACGTGCACCGGGGGAGCCAGGAATCGAACCACCGACCTTCTGATTGGCGGATGACCCACTGTACCTACTGAGCTACAGCCACCATTTTAAGGAAAGTAAACCCCAATAAGCTTCTTTTTTTTCAATCTCTGAATGGGAGATGAAGTAACAGAGGCTGGAGGTCATCACAACTGACGTCTGTTATCATATTAAACTAAAGGAAAAAACTGTTGTATTTTAGGTTGCCGTGCAACTGTACAGAGGTACAGCATATGATGCCAATATTTCATATGAGTAATATATGGACAGCTGCATATTACAATATAAAGCCTTTCGAGGTTCCGCTGACTTTGCCCTTGGTGCTGTTGTTTGTGCCATGCTATTGGTTTGACGGCAGCTCTTCCTGAACAGTTGAAAGTCACACTTTCACAGACTTGTCAGCTCAGAGCATCTTAAATCAGCTGCTAAGCTGCTTAGGTCGCTGAAGCGTTACCTCTCCCCATCTTTTCTTCTGCTCTCCTCTCCCGCTACCCCCACCCCCATCCTTTCTACACTTCCCTTCTTTAAAACATAAGAGAACAACAGAAAGCAATGCAGAGAGGAAGAGTATAGCATCAAATCCTTTTCAATAATGGATGAGCTTTTAATCTAGAACTGTCACTCCCAGTAAGGCCATTTAAAGGGAGGAGCTGAATAAATACTTTCTTTTTAATCTGCTGCCACTACTCCAGTTACTGGTGGTTTCAGCAGTACGGCTGGTTCGGTTACCATCATTAATAATCAATTCAGTCTTTTCTTTTTAGAGGGGACGAGTGAACACAATTTTTCTGTGTTGCTAAGACCTCGCAATGTACACTGAGTAAACCTGCAAACTACTGATTTGTGAGCGTGGAGCAGACAAGTCAACCGCCTTGTTGATGAACAGATTTCTACACAGACTTGGCATTCATACAAGTGCTCATCAAGAGATCATCATAACAACAACAATAGTGACATAGTTGAAAGCTTAATGCATCTTTCAAGTGCCAGATTTTTTTAATGCGTTTTTTTCTATGCTATAGTAAAGCTTGTGCTAGCCTAGCTAACAAGGACGCTAGCACTAGTCAACAAACAGGGCTGCTCATACAAACATCATTGCCTGCTTGGATAGGGCTAGCATTGACTTTGTGGCTAGCAGTATCCAGAGCCGTTTGTGAGCCATTAAACAGCTCTGGCACTTCACAGACTCTATTTATTATTTATTGAGTAATCTCTGTGTGTATCCTCATTGTATTACATTACTTCCTTCAAGTTTCTGGCCAGTAATCAGTCACACCTGTTCAGTCACCTGCTCAATCAGTTATCACCCTAGTCAGTATATAAGCAGCTCCTGGTTCATTCACAATTTGCCATATTGTCTTGTAGCCTTCGTGCCGAGCATTCCAGCCTTTGTTTTCCTCGTGGTTTTGCCTCCTAGTGTTTTTTGACCTTGCCTTGCCTACAACTCTGATCCTGCCTATGCCCACATGTAAGTGTGAAGGGTTTTGGACCATGCCTAGTTTTACTTGAGATTTTACCTGCTCCTTATCTGAACCTCTGCTGTTTTGACTGACCACCCATGTACGACCCATCACCTGGCTCTCAGTAAACTTCTGATTAATTTTAACACCTGCTCTGTGAGCCTGTGTTACAATTTAAGATTGTGGTGACTAGCTAGTGCCAAGCATGCTAGCATTACAAAATTATAGTACAAAATTAGTTAGAAACATTTGTCCAAATGGTGTAGCTGTTGCTAGCTGTAGCTTCCCATGCATGCGCAACCCACATCAACACGAGACACACATCAGGCACTGACAATATCTACTGTGTGTCTGTATCTGTATCTGTCTGTAAATTGTATCAGATAAGTGTTCTTGCCAAAAGGTCACTCTGTATGCATCTTAATTTTAGAAAATGAGTTTGTGTATGCTTCACTTTGGTTGTGTTTGCACTGTAGGTGTCATTTTGGCAAAAATTTTGCTCATTCCGCTAGAAAATTAAAAGAAAAAAAATTGTCGGTGGTGTGGTTACAGCCCTGCACACAACAGCTTACATCAGACAGGCTTTTAAAAGGTGCATGAGTAAACACAAGCCCTACTTAAAATAGCCAAACAACCTGAATCCTAGGAATTGGTTGTACTAACAGCAAATAGTAAATGGGTGATTTCAAAATCGTGCTGTGCAAATTGCTACCTTTTGCTGGCAGCCTATGGCAATACACTCTTGAAGGCAGCAAAAGAATTTAAAAATGTCCATCCAAAACTTTTAACAGCTTCATGTGGTATAAGCCAAGTCTTCTTTATCGTGTTGTAGGCTCAATACTTCAAAAATCCTTTTATTTTGGCTAAAAAGTTCCTAAACATCCAACCGTGACACGTTTCGAGTCATGTGTTACTGTTATTCTAAACGTTGGTGAACTCCGGCTCAAATAAACATGTTTCTATTTCTGCACCAGCCATTTTTGTTTGCTTATCCTTATGCTCTTTTCTTGAAAAAATACGAAGACTTGGATTACACCACATGACGCTGTTGAGAGTTTTGAACATTTGTTTTAAACAGATTTGATGCTTTCACGACTTTCTCTCGGTTGCCAGCAAAAGGGAGCAAGCATATTGGAAGTTACCTGTTTACCCCTGGAGGAATGCT
>JAQFJA010000012.1:1208705-1221248 GCA_029874485.1 Naso brachycentron | reverse complement strand
TGACGACAATAGCCAATACCACAATACAATATATCAGCATCTGTGTAATTATTTTACAACTTGTGCAAAACCAATGCTAGCCACCAATCGTCTTGTCTGTAGCCTGCAGGCTATTGATGTTTGAGCTGTTGTCTCCGGGGAGCGAGAGGGCGGGGCTTCTGCTGTTAGTGGTTAGCTGCAGCCTGTAGCTGCATCTACTTGGCGATAATGTGATTTTATTCCAAACAAAAAACTTCTAATTGTCCCCTTTCGTGATGCATGGCGGGTCAGAATCTCAATCATAACACAATGTTACCGCATTCATGTGATCATTGAACAGATCGGACATTAACTTTTCCACACTCGTCTGTCTGTCCGTTTGAATATCCGAGCCCAGACTGATGCATTAACTTTAAAAATGTCAAAAATTTTCTCCCAGAGGAGCAGATCCCCTTAGAGGGTCCGGGGTCCACAAACGCTGAACTGTCCGATTGTCACTGTATAATTAACACACTGGTGGTGTGATCTGATGTTCGGCTATCAGCAGAATCACACACACACTCATATGCGCGCACACACACACAGCACTCACACACTCTGAGAATGAACTTTACAGTGAAGACTTCTTGTGTCCAGCGGTTACATTTTAAAAAAAAAGAAACGTTTGCAGCATGAAGTTGTGGAGAGCAGACTGGCACACAGTCTCAGAAACATGTCCATGCCGGTCACGCAGCACCACACACACACATTTTGACTTGCACATTCATCTGCGCTGGTTTTGCTTACTTTACAGCTAAATATTGTAGTCGTGTCCTTGATTCCTTTGCTTATATTGTATATCACTGTCTGCTCCCTGCTGGGCTCTGTTTTGTCTATAAAACAGGACTGGGCACACACACACTCACACACACACACACTCACGTCACAGAATACACAGAGACCGTAAAGACACTGTACATCTGAACACACACGCACGAAAACAAGGCTTTGTTTTTCATTCATGTCCTCAGGAGAAAAGTTTATTTGACTTCCTGCAGGACAATGAAGTTGACTTAAAGGACTTTATTTTAGTGACCATTGTTTCTTCTGTGCAGGCTGGAGGGTGTGTGTGTGTGTGTGTGTGTGTGTGTGTGTGTGTCTTCAGCGGGTTAAAAGCTTATTTCTCTTGAAACCCAACCTGAAACCTCAAAGTTTCTGCATTTTGAAGAAGGATGAAACTTATTCTCTTGAAGTTCACTTGTAAAAAATGAGGTTCTGTTGTAAAATGTAACCACTCAGGGCATATGGCCACCACAAAAGGTATGGAACGACGTGAAAGTATGCGGGTTGTAAACGTTGTTTTTTTGCTAAACGCCTCTCGCCGAGTTCGCCAGAGACAGAGGTATACCCAGAGAGCTCTGCTGTTGCTAATTTGTAAGGTATGTAACATGCATTATTGTATTCAAAACAGTAAAATAAGATATGAAGGATTCATTTGCAAAACAGTAATAGGCTATTTTCCTCAGGTAATATACTGTGTGGAATTAAAATCATAAATGGGTCGTATTTTGAGATATCAGTAAATGACCAGTTCTGTATTCTGGGGTCTTTAGCGCAGCTGGTTTTGGGTTGTTCCCATAAATTATTTTTCATAAGTAGTGCTTTTCCTAGTCATAGGAGTATCAGTCAAAGTGATGCGGATCATTCCTTTTTAAGAGTGTCTTCTATCTGTTTGGGGAAATGAATTCCTCATACATTCTCTGTCTCTCGTCTTCATCGTTTAGCCCTTTTGGCAGATGTTTTTGTTGATGACTGTATTTTCATGCAGACAGCTGCTGACAACATGTTGTGTCTGCATATGAAGCAGCCTGACATTAAACATTGTGTAGGTGTATTCATTTCTTCCAAACTCCATGATATGTGACACTGCATAATCAGATCATTGCAGTTTCAGTGTGTAGTGTAAATAAACCATGTATGGAATGATGTGTAGCTGCTCCAGCACCACCCCAACAGAGTTGACAGATTGAGAATAGTTATGAAATAAACAAGTGCATCAATATAAAACAGCTAACAGGCAGAACAGGATTTTACAGGAAGTCAAATGAAGCTTTTGCATATCATTGAATCTCTTTATTTCTCACACCTATGGCATGTCCACCCTACTACATACTGCAAGCTGAATCCAAATGTGCCCATCCTCCAGTTTTATTTTGATGGTGCATCTGATCTCCACCCTGACCTTCGCCTAACGAGAGAATCAGTCACTGCACACACAGCTGCTCTTCCACATGCAACTGACCATGGAGGGGGAAAGGAGCAAGAGGTCCTGGTCTTCCTTTACTGGTTTGCCCACGCAGCATCCTACAGGATTGTTTCAAGGCCGTTCGACATCCCCCAAGACAACTGTCCACCGGATCATGCACAAGGTCAGCCAGGCTGTGCTGGGGCTCCTTAAGAGGGTGATTCACTTTCTCCAACAACATGAGATGCAGAATGTGGGTGCTGGCTTTGCCCGATTGGCAGGTTCCTTAGCATTTCATGGGGCAGTCGGTGCCACATTCGCATCGAGGCCCCCGCAGAGAATGCTGCTGCTATTACAATAGGAAGCTGTTACCATCAGTTCAGCTTCAGGTCGTCCGTGATCATCGTGGAAGATTCATAGATGTGTTCTGTGGTTACCCCGGATCTGTCCATGATGTCTTTGTGTTAAAGAACAGCCCTTTCTACGCCCAGCAGCTCCACCCACCAGAGGGAAGATGTATTTTGGGAGACAGTGGACATCCATGTCTAAGTGCGTCCATTCGTCTCCTGACACCATACTGCATGCCTGTACTGAATCCAGTGCAGGCCAGATATAACAGCAAGCTGTGCAGGGCCAGAGTGATCATCGAGAGATGTGTTGGGATGATGAAGGCCTGTTGGTGTTCAGTCTTCTTCAAGGCCCTTGAAGTAAGCCACACATTTGCTGTCATCACATGCTGCACTATCTTCCACAACATCTGCATGGACAATGGGGACATTGTGGAGCCTGAAGAACATGGAGGAGATGATGATGGAAATGATGGCCCAGAACCCGGCCAAAGGGGTTTGGAACCAGGTGATGGTGCCAGGGATCTCTTGGCTGCAGCAGTGTCTGCCCCTGTGGACTGTGTTCCAGCTCTCCGAGAGCATGATTATATATAAAAAAGTTTATTTTGTCTTTATCAAAGCCAAGCTTGCTGCCTGTGTTAAGATATGTTTTGTATTATCATCATGTTTCCTTGTTGTCCAATAAAATACACTTACCTGGCCTCCTCTGACTTGTTTGGCTTCAGAAATAGGAGAAGTGTCTCAACTCAGAAAAGAAAATATTCCCTTTTTCAGTTTTGGCAAGAAATTCAAAATCACTTACATTGGAGATAAGTGTTTTCTACAGGACAGCAATGGTGTGTGTATCTATCTATCTATCTATCTATCTATCTATCTCATCATGTTTATTCCAAACTTACACTTATATGTCATTCAACATTTATTGAACCAAATATATGAAAACATTATGAATCCTAACAGAATAGCTTATTCAGTTGATTTAAAATACTATTTAGAGGTAACAAAAATACACAACTGCTTCAGCTGATCGTGATAAAGATGAATGGCAACAAATGTTGATTCAAACAACAACAAAAAAAGAAAATCACTTTTTCTTTACTAGAGCCTCCAGCAATGCTAAAAATTTCTCCTCTCTTCTCTCCTCCCTTGCCCTGGCCTCCTCCTCTCTCCTCCTGGCCTCTTCTTTCCTTCTCTCCTCCCTCGCCCTGGCCTCCTCCTCTCTCCTCCTGGCCTCTTCTTCCCTTCTCTCCTCCCTCACCTTGGCCTCCTCCTCTCTCCTCCTGGCCTCTTCTTTCCTTCTCTCCTCCCTCACCCTGGCCTCCTCCTCTCTCCTCCTGGCCTCCTCATACCTCTGCTCTTCATTTGCCTGCAGCTCTGCCTCCCTCCTTTCCTCTCTCCTCTCCATTTCTCTGAGGAATAGCAGGATTTGGTTGTCTTCCCTCTTTCTCTTCCTTGCTGGTGTGCAGTCTGGGACAGGGACTGGGTCAGATACCTTTGAGGTTTAGGGAGTTGAGGCTACAACAGCCTCCGGGCCTGATGATGAAATAAGCACTGGTGGCGTGATGGATGGCTTGCTGCCCAATGCAGCATCCATCACCCCACACCATTTCCAGGAGGCTGCTGTCGCCTCCCCTCCCTCTGTGCTGATGCCAGTTTTGGGACACTTCAAATCCTGCAAATTGGATACGTAGAAAAGTTCACGTTAGTAAAGCATAGTTAATGGCTGGTCAAGGCACACACACACACACAAACACACACACACACACACACACACACACACACCTCCTGGAACTGACTTTGTATTTTTGCTTGAGGTTTTCCCTTTTTTTTTTTAAACCCACGCTGGCTGTACCTTTAAAATGCCCAGCAATGCCAAATAAGAAGGTTTAAAGTTGATTTACTTATAATTTTGCAATGTAGGGTCATATAACAAGAAAAGGCTGAAGTTCCCTTTTTTGGTACCGACAAAACACAAACGTTAGATACAAAATTACAATAGACAGCACAGTAGGCTGCAGTAATACAGTGGAGCAGGTGAATGAGAACAAGTCATGAAAATAAAAATGAAAGTATATTACATGGTTGAGTTGTAGATCTGCTCACATCTTCTCACATCTCCTTTTTGTCTGGTGATGACTTCATTAGCCTCATTTACACAATTACAGAGAAAGTTTAGGTTTACAGGAAGCAACTTTTTTAGATTTTTGCAAGTGCGAGACTATATTAGGAAATATCTGGTGAATTATGGGACCTTTAGTGGTCTAGTTTTGATGAATGCTTTTGACTCTCACCTTGCTCAAAAAAATTTAATATCCTGTATATACAACACTTTACAATCTGTTAATGACACTTTTCTCAAACAAAATGGAAATAGAATAGAATATTTCTTTACTGTCATTGTAACATGTACAACGAAATTAAAGGTAGAAAGGCTGATTAGAGTGTTCATCGATGTTCTAATAATACGAGCAGTTGTTTACTCCAATTTTACATTTCCTTCACTACTCGAAGGAGAGATTACATAAAATATACCCGGGAATTTCCCCTAAATGCAACAGATGTTCTTCAGCAGATGACACCCTGCTTCATAGATTCACCCTGTGCCCTAAAGTCCAGAAGTACTGACTCAGCATCCTCAATTTAATATCCCAAATACTTCAAGTACAATTAGATCCAATGCTGCTCACAATCATCTTTTAAAAAAAGCAAAGCTTCAGCATTTCAGCAAGATTTGGGCACCCGTCATTCACTTTCTTGCACATGCAGTCTAAAATAGTTAGATCCTCTTAACTAACCTAAGCAAAGAACTGAACTTTCACACTGCTCGCATTGCAAGGGGCCATTGGAAGCCCAACCCCAACGGCAAATGGTTCCTTTCAATTACTAATATTTGTTTCCCATGATTCAAGCATTTTGGAAGTGGTGGTCAGTATCAAAAACTCCCCCAAAGTTTGAATATGGGAACACAAACATCATCCAAGAGTCGCTATTTCATCAGTTCCTCCTCTTTGATGTTATCTGTGTTAACAAATTACCAAAAATGTAAACCTCATGGTGGCGCTACAAGCAAGGTCAGGGTCTCACAAAAGTCATTCATCCTGTGGGAAACAAATGAATCAGAGTCTGAAAGGCAGTTCATGAAAATCCCTGGACTGATAAAATGAAAGAGTCTTACATTTGGTCTGCATGAGTTTCACAGCAGTTTTTTAACAAACAAGTTTCAAGTTTAGCATCAGATTAAAGCGTTTCCTCTGAGTCAGAGAGAGAAATTCCTTTCAGGAATCAGACTGTCGCAGTCTCATCTTTGACTCAAGTCTTTTTTAAACAAAGTCCTTTTTCCCATCGTCTACAGAGACACAAGCACACAAACAAGTACTAAAATGTGAACACATCTGCTGCCTTTTAGGAGCAAACAAACAAGCTGTCGTAACAAGCCATTCTCAATCTGAAGTCTCTGTCCTCACCATAAATCATTTGAGAAAAGCCATTTTCTCTCGATTTCTTTCTCTCCGTTTGCCGAACGTAAAGAATTCAGAGCTGAACATTTGAGGAAAACTCTGCTGAGGGAAACTGCCTTGGAGGGAACTGATATTTTCTTATTTGGCGGAGGCTGTGTTTGTGCAGCACCTTGCAGAGAGAGGAACACTGTTTTCTTAATGACAAGCAACGGCTGAAAATGTCAGCAGGATCGTGACGCCAGGAGGCCCCTCCACTCCCTCCAGAAGTAGTTATAGAAGAAGACAGAGGAAGTGAGAGGAGAAGAACCAGAGACTTTAACTTATGTAAGGCTGGAGAGAAATCCGCAAAAGACTGGAGAAGAAGAGGAGAGACTGGAAGACAAAGAAAGAAGAAAGAGAGAGAATAGAGGAAAGAAATAGAGAGAGGTGATTAAAATGGTCACATTTATCATCCCACTTGTGGTTGCAGGCCTGCAGGTGACTCTTGCTGATTTCGATTGTGGCCTTTTAGTCTGAAACAGCACAGAGGCTCTAGGTGGTGAAAGACAAAGTGTGCTTTGTTTGGCTGCTAGTGCTGGAAAACACTTGGGGACAAACAAGGAGCAACTTTTGAGATAAATCTCAAAGTCAGGTAAATCCATTCTCGAGTCAGCATCACAGTTGTAGGTGGTAAAGCAGTAAGTGAGAGCAGGTGCAACTCTTTATTCACACCACACATTTAATTCTGTAAAACTGACCATGAAGTTGGAGGTCTGAATTCAACAATACATCACTATGTTACAGCAGTCGGGGTAACAAAGAGGAAAGGCTGTTGACAGGAAGGGATAAAGCAGGCTTTGTTGGGCCAAAGCTCAGAGGAACAGCCGCCAAGGTTCAGATGAACAGATAAAAACACACTTAGCCTGCACTTTGACGGTTAACGTCTGATGGGTGGGCTGCAGGCTTTCTGTGTCGGGGTCTCTGCTTCATGACAACAGCCATTTGACTCTACTGTTTGAGGTGCAGGGTCGCTGCAGGGCAATCTGGGAAGTTAAAGGGTTCACCACAGGTTCAGTGGTCTAAATGTGGCCAGTGCATAACTGAAGGCTTCTTACCTGTTAAACCTGTGCCTGCTCCAGCCTCTGTGGGGCAGCTTACACGGCGCAAGCTTTCGCATCAAACAAAATACTGCTGTTCGACCTACATGACTACGGTGTGCAGGCGCCCCCGAAACCACAAATGTTTTAAACCAGGTTCCCGAGTGGAATCTTTTGGAATTGCAACCTTCTTTCCAGCTGTGCAAACTGGCAAGCAGAGTGCCTGTTACCGTAGTGATGACGCTAATGCTAATGCTAGCACAAGTCAGTGCATTTCGCCTTTGCCACTACCAAACTCTGATTAAACACTCCACAGTGCACTGAAAGCAGGTCGAATATGACAACAGTGTATTGAGGTAAATTTAAGTGCTCGTACCAAAATTTTAGAAGTCAGTCTACGGCTGAATTTCTTTAATTTGTGTCTGCTTGGGGCTTAACAGCAACAGGAAGTAAAAACTTTAAGCAGCTCCGACGGTACGTCATTACAAAGTTACACCACCAAATGCTGGCCTTGCATGCATACTACAGCGCTTTGGGTTGTTCGTGTGAATGCAGGCATATTTTGAAGACGCAAAGGAAAGACATTTCTGTTTTTAGTAGGGCTGCTCTCATGTAAACATGGCCTGTGTATGTGTGTGTGTGTGTGTGTGTGAGAGAGAGAGAGAGAGAGAGAGAGACAGTGAAATTATAGAAATTTCATTTTGGGGCATTTCAGAGATAAGCTATCCTGAAATTGTTGAGACATGATGTGGTCACATTTTAAAAAAAAAATCAGATTGCATTTTAAGGCAGTTGACGTCAATAAGCCACACCTCCAACAACTTTGCAACCAATCATATGAAAAAGAGTAAGTAACATCCAAAAGAAAAATGCCCGAATTGCCTTTTACATCATGAAAGGAGAAGTTTGTTTTTTTGCACATTAAGTCATATAATAAGGACATTTAGGATCATATATACGATGGAGCTCCTTGCTGACGTCAGCAGAGGAGCATGTGCACTCAAACAAAAATACAATAAACGCTCTTTTTAAAAGATGTGAAACTCTCCGAATGTTTAGTGGTGTCCTCTCATCTACCAACACTAAAACACGAGGCTAAACATTCATATATAACCCAAAAACAGCTACTTGTTTGTTTTGTGACACTGAAAGACCCACTTTTTTTAACAAGGGAGGCAACACAAGCACAAAAGAGGAGGAAGAAGAAGAAGAAGAAGGAGAAGAAGAAGAAATCTTATTTCACACATGCAATTACAACTCAGTGAGACTGGTCTTCTGCATTTGTCCCATCGTAATTCTAGGAGCAGTGAGCAGCCAGTTTCATGTATGTATATGTGGTGGTAGTGGTGGTGTGTGTGTGTGTGTGTGTGTGTGTGCGTGTGCGTGTTTGTCTGTGCACGCTTTAGTGTGTGAAGGGCAACTATAACAAGCAGAGCAGTGAATGTTGTTGGAAAATGGAAATGTAGCCTTGGGAGTGACTTTGCTTCTTTGCTCATTTAAGACACAGTGTATGTGTGTGTGTGTGTGTGTGTGTGTGTGT
Organism: Naso brachycentron; assembly: GCA_029874485.1. Taxonomy (NCBI): domain Eukaryota; kingdom Metazoa; phylum Chordata; class Actinopteri; order Acanthuriformes; family Acanthuridae; genus Naso; species Naso brachycentron. Next base: position 1,212,624 of record JAQFJA010000012.1, on the reverse strand, counting down.
GAGCTCTTTATTATAACTGTGTGTCTGTGTCGTTGGTTGTGTTTACTCATGTAATTTCTCTCCTTTCCTCTCCGTGTTTTTTAAAAACATTTGAGGCCATCAATCACAGAATCTTGCTGTAACGAACAGACAAGTTTGTCTTGGTTCACTTGAGACAAGTCGGTGGATTTATACTCACACAAAGTCATTCATAACTATCAGGAAGAGGGTTTTTTTCTTTTCTTGGGTTTTAAAAAGCTTTTCCCACAATCCACCTTCTTTCCTGGTGTTTCCTTAAGCCAGAGTTCATTCAGTTTAAACATCATTCACTCAAATCTGAGTTATTGTAGCTCGATTGGTTCTGCTTTACGCATAAATGCATGCGGTGTATTCAGTCACAGTTACAGATGGGCTCTGTTTGGACGTCGACGTAGCCACTGCAGACCTTCAGTTGCTCTCAGTCGTTTCCTTCACGGCCTGCTTGTGTTGAACTTTTAGCCTTCAGCTCCTTCCTGACATTCTGGGTTTTTTAAAGCCCAGATTGTGGCAGAAAAAAGATCTGCTGCCACTGTACCAAGCGGTGAAGTTGAGGGCGTTCATCAATATTTCGTTGACTGAGTTGAACTGTGAGGCTCGGGGGCACGCAGGCACATTTTATGCAGGAAGTGACATAATTGTGTACATGGACTCGGTAACGGGAGGGCATTGTTGAAAATGGCATAACTCTGTATTTACCCACTGGGCTTAGGTTTCATGCAAGGGCCACATGCAATAAAATTAAACAAAACATACCTGTTTTCTGTTTTAGTCCCAATATGAGCAGCACTGGAGTTCATTTGACAGCTGATACTGCTGCAAACGCTCCCAGAGGAAGTGATTTTGTTTCCTCTCTCCACACTGAAACACAGGAAGTTATGGTGTTGGTGCCACAGTGGTCTCATGTTTAATATAGTTCCCTGAGCTGGCACTAAGACTGATCCCCAGTGACACATTATAGAGAATTTAGCACCATTAAAATGATATGAATGAAATATCTGCTGCTGCCAATTTTTCATTTTAAAACAAATCTGCTCAGAATGAAATGTTAATCATATTCCACATGATGGAGAATTCAAAAAACTTCAGAGGTCGTTCCTGTTTAGCATTAACAGAGCGCTGCTCAGTAATGTGCATGTAGCAGGTGCAAGAAATAACTTTCATGAGTAAGTATTCAAAGTGACATCACTTGATCATCATCAGCACCTGAGTTACACACATTTCTGTGACCACTGGGACGTGTGCATTCACAATTTCACCATGGACCTGAAACTCAGTTCTACGGCTTTGACTCAGAGACTAAACGTCATTTTGGGGAGCCGAAAGAAGTCACAGGGAGTAAAGTCCAGCAAGGAGGGGGTTGATGGGAGCAAAGATTATGTCACTGTGGGCGACAGGCTTTTTACCAGGGTGCCACAGTTCAGACTGTTTATGCTGAATGTTGTCCCTCAGATGCCTCAGAATGTCACAGCAGTACTCGCCACTAACAGTCTGACACTGGGGGACAAATTTACAGAACAAAGTCACAATAATGTCAAAGATAATCGCCAGCACGCCCTTTGTCGTGCTCCTGACTTAACGCCCCTTCTATGGTTTTATGCCCGGGACACACATCCTGCATCTGCGGCACGCCTGCTTATTTTTTCAGTGAACATTAAAACAGATCAGAGCAGCCACACAACACACGGGAGACGCACGTTGGACGCACATCGGACGCACGTCGGCAGCTACGCACCACTTCAGCTCATGATTTTTCCGGCAAGACGGAGAAATAACCTGTTGACAGTCATTTTGACATCATGCCAGCAACATTCACTGTAGTTTCAACATTTCCAGAGTGTCTTTCAAAATAAAATGTCTCACAAGTGTATATATGCAATGAATTCATTTAAAGGTTTACTTGTGAATAAGGCTGTCAGCGTTAAATTATTAATTGCGATCGATTTAAAGGCCGCGATAAATGCGTTATCATTTTGTAATTGCATTAATTGCGTGCTGCTCTTTTGTCCCTTCGATGCATCCTTCGTCAAGCCGCAGTCGCAGTTTCCTGCTTCCTAGGAGAAAGACAACAATGTGCTTCTGAATGGCTCGTTTTTTCTTTTTGATATCTGCCTTCCACTCAAGTTCTAGACAAGAAGATAGATACCATTATTTTGACTGTGCACGCAGTAACAAGGAGGCGACGGGCAGAGCTCAACCTCCGCTAATTAGCTTAGCTCAAACACTGGTATGGGAAGTGCTAGCCTGCCTCCACCTGAAGTCATCAGATTAATTTTCCAACAACTCTAAACGGTCGTGTGTGCTTGTTGTGATTTAATTTTTCTTTTTTCCCCCATGTTTTGTTATTTTCAGACTCATATTAGCACAGATGTAATTTTAGAATCAAATATGTACTGAAAGTAAACCGTAGGGCGCATGTGCAAAACACTGCGGATGTGCATTTAAGTAAGTCAACAAAAAAAAATGTCTGTTAAAATCTTAAAATTACATAAAGTCAAACCAGAGACCCAGTGTAGTGAAGTTTAGTTTTGCTTTTTAACTTAGATTGTTCATAGACTTTATCTAACAACACAGTGCGCATCGTACCAGCCTGGAGTGGAGACACAACTGCAGTGTCTGAACAGGAACAGAACTCTGCTTAATATAAACACTTTAAAAGCAGCAAATGACGCTTTAATAAGTTGTGTTAGTTTATAATATGAAGAATTGTAAAGTATCATTTCCATGAAGCTGTTCGGTCAGAAAGTGACGGATCAGAAGAAATAAATTTGGTATTTCATTCTCACAGCAGATCGAGCTGCAGCAAGCCACAATTTTCTGTCTGAACTAAAAATGAATTAAATGCATCATATGTAATGACATCAAGCACTTTCATAATATGAGGAATTTTAAAGGAAAACTCTATGTAGAAAGATAGCAGCGCTGCATGCAGCAAACGCTGCATGTGTGAATAACAACAGCGAGCGAGACGCAGCAGATCAGCGGCACAGACACGCTGCAGAGGTAGACACAGGATGTGTGTCCCAGGCGTAAGACTGCAGCTCCTCCACTGCAATGAAATGTTGTTTGGTCTCTGGGTCATTGCTTTGACATGACTTTAAGTACTAATAGAGAGCCACAAAGTCTCTAGAGGAGGAAAGGTCAAGGTGGATTGGCAATTCACACACAAGACACATGAATAAACAAAAACAGTAAAACCAAAAATGTTTTCCTGAACTGAACCACTAGTTTTGTTACTTAAACCAAATGAAACTGTGGTGCTGAGTTTTGAAGGGCTGGGATGTGAACGTGTTGTTAGACTTTTTAGGTTGATAACTGATAGCTTTTAGTATGATACAACTTTTTCCAGGGTGTTTTGGGAAAGTTAAAGTGTTCTGAAAAATGCATGAAAGGAAAAAAGAGGATTCCCACAATAAAAAGCTGGAAAACATTATGAAACAATATTATCAGGAAATGGTCCCATTTTTGCTGACAGAGACAAAAGAGCTGCGGTTCAGTTACACAAAGCAGAGATGGATTCTTTTAACGAGGTTACAGGTCAGCTAACAAAGAGTGCATGTAACCAGAACACTGTGTTTCATTTCTTACCCAGTGTTTAATGTGACACGACGTGGAGAGAATGAATGGACATGAAATGTGACATCAAGAAGCTTCTTTGTTTGTCTCTGCATGTTCATTGAAGTGTTCATGTCAAATTAATTTTAACTGCTCAGGAGAAATAAAAGAAATAAAAGTGTATGAGAAGATTCTGTCTTACTTTTCAAGTACAAGTGATTTAAAGTAAAATGAAACAATATTGGCGTAACTTTGTCATTATGACAGCGATTTTTGCCCAAATAAATGCAGATGTTCTCTTTAGAAGGGTGAATTACCCATACGTAGCAACTTTCATTTGTAGTATATT
>JAQFJA010000012.1:1158649-1168993 GCA_029874485.1 Naso brachycentron | reverse complement strand
TAATTGTTAATTTTTGTAGTTTTCATTGTTCTTGTTCAGCTTGTAAATGTGAACTGAACACCCCGCAGCTTGGAAATGACCCCATCAGGAACTCCTCCTCGCTTTTCACTCCAGGACTCATAATGTTGGAGTGTGTACACCTTCATCGTGCTGTGGTCCTCCGCTCTCTGACAGAACTTCTGCTCCTCGTCTCCTCGCCTCTCTGGGACTCATTCGCTGACTTGAAACTGAATCCAGAGCCAGCGAGCGTGCAGCTGTGTTTGCTGCCTGATTCTCTGACCAGATGCTCTCCCAGTGCCCCCTTTAGGCTAACATGAGCCAGGGCCTCCTTGTGGAACAAATTGAGAACATCTAATCCATGTTGAGGAGTTTACAGGTTGCAGGTGGGCCAAACAAAGTGACACGGATCACTGCGAGAGTCTGTTTATTAGTTTCTTCATTGCTCACAGAAAATGCTCCTCGGGGGGGAGGAGGAGGAGGTGGAGGGCTGCAGAACGAGTTCAGGGCCAAAGCTCCTCTGACAGGGCAGGGAGGCGCAGGAAGAGAGCAGCAGCTGCTGAGACTGTGACTCCAACATGGAAACTGTGACGAGTCTGGATACAGAAGTGACTGTAAACCTCCAGTGGTGACCGTCACAGTGAGCGTGCAGCACCGCAGAAGAATGTTTGGGTGAAAACACGTAGAATGAAACTGACCGCACTGACGTCAGCATATTTTGTTTTTGTTTTTAAGAAATATGTTTTTCATTGTGTATAACTGTGACAGTCTTGTTTCCTTGGAAGTGTCTGTGTTGTCGTTGTTGTTGCGTGTTTCCTTGTTGACATTTCCAACCATTCAGCTGACAGCAGTTAGACTTACAGAGGGGCTTTTAAGACATTTTAGGACTTTATTTATTTCAAAGCACATGCAAGGCAAACAAGCAAAAACAAAACAATTCGTTTGTTAGATTAAATATTCAGCAGTAATATGAATAATAGCAGGGAACAAAGTTCTTCTAAAACCTGGTTATAAAGTCCTATGAAAAATTAGAACAAAGAACAAAATGAAAAATTTGGGAAATAAGAATTTCGGACACTTTGAAACAATTTAAAAACACAAGAGGTAAATGAACTGACACTGATAAATTTTTCTCTTGTTTCTCTTATTTTAGAATCAGACATTAACTTCAACCAAACTTCCTCTTCTGGTGACAATAGAGTGCCCAAGTTACACCTCTCTACTTGAGGGCCATGGGACGTTAATTCGGAAAAAATATGAACGGTAGTCAGTGGAGAGGGACAAATTATTTTTTGATCCCGTTTGGCTTGTGCCCTGAAATACACATATGATGGTTGGCAATTTAAAAGACAATTTTTCACGTAAAGAAAGTCAGATTTTGTCATCAAACAGTAAATTAAAGCAATGTTTTTTATGAGACCGCTCAGTGAACTACATGTCTTGTATCGGACAATATATGTAATCAGTACAGACATGGCCGTCAGCTTGGCAGATTTCGCAGCGTTTTTCCAGGATGGGGGGAAAAGTATTAAAAGAGGTGAAAACCATCAGAAATCAGGTCATGTTGAGAGCTGCAACACATGGTTAATATACAGTATAACTTTCTCATTCAAGTTTTTGTAAACCCCTTGAAGACATTTGTGTATGTAAATGTGTTTTTGTTATTATCTGTCTATGCATCAGTTTGTTATTCATGGTGAATGGACTTATTGGAGTTTGACATGTCACCAGCTTTCGTCAGATGGTGGTGGAAGTTAATAAGATATTGTTACTCTTCGCTAAGTGCATCTTGGTCAATCGGTCTCTTGCTGTTAAGTTTGGACTGAGCAGGAAATGCAGAAAGGAGCGCTGTTTAAGACTTGTATAAAATATTAGGACACTGATGTTGTCAGCCTGTAACAGAGGCATAAGCCAGCGACTGCCATTTTCTCAGTTGTATCGGTGATGAAACGCAGTGTTTTCTCCAACGTCCAACCTGAAGATAAGAATTTTGATGTAAAGCTGTTGTGAAATACCTCGAGCCCACTGCCATATTTTCTGTGTTGTATTTTATTTTATTTTTTTTTATTTTCCAACACAGTCTCATTCCTCCCATTATTATTTTGGCCAGCAAAGACCTTGACTTTGCTGCCAATTACAGCCAATTAGCATGTGTTGCACGGCTGAAGGTTATTTTGTTTGAGTAAGTAGCCAAAAATAAAGTGCTGCAAGAACCCCAGTAATTGTGTCCTGTGTGGCAACTGATTTCCCGAGCTACACTGAAGAACATCATATGTGTAATTCTGAGCACAAACAGGATCTTAAAATTATTTTCCTTTCCCCATTGAAAACAGTTCATATTTTTTCCGTGCTAAAGTCCCATGGGGTCCACCAGAAGGGGCGTAACTTAGGCACTCTGTGAAGATGGATTGGTAGATGGAAATGTTAAGGGACTTTCGATACTTATGAGAGGGGTACACTGGAGGAAAATAGGGGAGGGTCATGCTTTTTTAATTTCGGAGTCAGAGGAAGGGTACATTGCTTTTTATTTGGATCCTCGGGAAGGGTCATACAAATCTGAATCCATCTAATTTGAATAGTTTTCTTCTTCATAAAGGTGTAGTGAGTTCCTTCAACAACTTCCCTACTGGCCAGGCTGTTTGGTATGATCCGGGTTGTCATTCCTCTTTGGCTGTCCTGTCTGTCGATCTTTACGCGTGGCCTATCCAGATAGTGGGCGTGTGCAGTATCTACCGAATCAGTGGCCCTCTACAGGTATTTGCCTTTTCCACACGAGTTGCCGTTGTTATACTAACACGAGGCTCGGTTGGATGTTTACATGGCGGAGACGTATCATAGCAGAACCTCATCAGAGGCATCGCTTCACGTGCATGGATGTCATCTCACTGCCTTTGTCACTGGGTGTAATTCTTACAAGAGGAGGGCGTCTTGTCAGGGTTGGCCATTCCACCGTTTTCCAGTCAATTCTAAAATCTCTTGCGAGTGGACAAAGTGATGCTTCTGGCGTTGTTGCGCTGTTATAAAATTCGATGGACAGATGGAGACATGGCGACATCTAGTGGATTAAATGAATATCTGTCACCCAAATACACTGCAGTGGGTCATATTTTTAAGTGTTATGGATAATTGAGATATGAAGGCAATACAGGAAAGTTACATTTTATTGACATTATTTGCAGAGCTGCTGTATATTGCAATTATAAATATGTATACACCAAAACTATTGAAGAAAATTGATCAAATTGAACAAAAAATATTATAGCACTCCTTCACCAGCGAAAAGTATTGGCTACTAAACGTGGTTGGGGAAGGTCAACCTTTTTTCCCCAATCACTTGGGGAGGGTCAAGAAAAAATATATTTTGGTTGAGTGAGGGTCACAGCCTTTTATTTCAGAGCGCTCAAAAATCCTCCAGTGACCCCTCATTATAAATAATGCACGGTCCCTAAATAAAAGATTCATAAGAACATGTAAGACAACATTAAGGTCCTTGATATGTCCTAATAAATGTGCTGTTCTTTGAGCTTTTCCATGTTCGTCGGTAGTGTGTTCCTCTTTGTTTGTATTCTGTTATTCCAAAATCAGAGGGTTGAAGCATCATCTTAAGCCTGATTTATGTCGAATCATACACCGTACCTATGGCGTAGCCTCCACGTAGGTGTGAGCCCTACGCCGTAGCTCGACGTACACCTCCTCAAAAACTACATGCCGAAGCGACGTGGACAACAAGCACTGTGACTGGTCCACTTGGTGGATGTGCATTTCCTCCTACGCATTTCCAGCTTCTTCTTCTACACTTGTACTCCACATATTTCCTGCACACCACAAACATGGACCAGGTCGAGGAGAGACTGATGGAAGAAGTCCAAAAATATGTACATTTATACTGCTCTTCATCTCCACATTACAAAGACTGCCAGATGACCGCAAATTTGTGCCGAGAGATTGTCGTTTGGCGGGGTAACTGCGGAGCAATGCAGACTATAAATGCTTTCAACAGCGTAGGCCATGTGCGTACCTTACAACGTAGGGCTACGCGTGCAGCCGACGCTGAGGCATAAATCAGGCTTTAGCATTCGTGACTGAAACGACAGCTTTCACCTTTAAGCCCCTGCAGTGTCAAGTGGCTGTATGCTGAGAGGGTCAATCCGGAGAGAAAGAGCTCCTTCTTTTGGCCAGAGAGGCCTTGCTTTTCCACCTGAGCCGCAGGTGTTTGCTTAAGGTGCCTGTGGTTTGCGTGGCTGCAGCTCTGTCATTTAGCTTCAGCTTGGAAATGTTGACTTTTAGCTCTCCTCCTCCCTGAAGCCTGCCAGCCAGGGGAGAGAAAAAACCCCAAAACACTGTGAGAGACCACTTTCCTGCGTGTGTGTGTGTGTCTCATGATGATGATGATGATGGTTGTGGGGGTGATTACTGTAGCCTATCACCTTCCACGGCCCTTCTTCCTCTGACGCACTGTGGAAATGTGTGGAAGCGGCTGCTCGGGAACACGATAATGAAAAATCACAGCGTGTGTGCAGGTGTGTGTTTCTGTGTTTTCACTGAGGATCAGTGAAGGAAACTCTGGTGAAGCTCAGGTTTTCATTTAAAGAAACAGTCAGACAAACTAAGAAAGAGCAAATAATTACGTCCATGAAGCATGTGGCCAAAACTTCCACTGAAGGGCTGAAAACATTAGCTGTGTGTGGAGCGATGAGGAGGCTGTAAGCTTCCTCACACACAAACATGACAGTTAGTTACAGAAAAGGTCTGATTTCCATCACTGGATATTTGACTGGAGCGAATGACTTCACGTCAGCTCAGCAGGATAATTACCACAAACCCATGAAAGATCTCAAAGAGTGATTTTAACCTAAAACTTGATTGTTTCCACCCTGACAGTGTTTTTTGGTACCTAACCAGCTCCTCACAGCATCGACACGTTATAAAACAGAATCGGTTCGTACAAAGTGCATAATAAAAACAACACATTCAAATCAACAACACGGACCTGCTGGATGTCAGAGTGCAGCAGAGCTGAGATAGATGCTAAATGCACAGTGTTGTTCTCTACAGTGTGCAAATTGTGCAGACAAGAGAAAAGACATTACAGTTTTTATGACTGCTTACACATGAAAACTAAAAATAATACACAGATTTTGAAACTCAGCACACAAGGAGCAAATAGCCGGCCCAGTTTTGCACAACTATATGCACACTCTCAGGCCATGTTTACACAGGAGCAGCCCTACTAAATACGGAAAAGTCTTTCCTTTGCATCTTCAAAATATGTCCGTGTTTACATGAACAACTGGAAACGCTGTAGTATGCATGCCAGGCCAGTAGTTGGCAGTGTAAATTTGTAATGACATACTGTCGGAGCTGCAAAAGGTGTTTACTTCCTGTTGCTGCTCAGCCCTAAGCAGCCACAAATTTTAAAAAATCAGCCGTAGTTTGACTTCTAAAATTATGATACGAACACTTAAATTTGCCTCAATGGACTGTCGTCATATTTGACCTGCTTTCGGTGCACTGTGGAGTGTTTAATCAGGGTTTGGTAGTGGCTACTGAAAAACTGAAAGCCTGTGTTTTAATGGTTAAACACTGCCACTGAAACACCACACTCAGGCCCAAACCCGTCCCTGCTCGTTACCACTTAACTTCCAAGTGTCACTCCAAATCAAATTACACTTGCAGCTGTAGGCATCCCTCTGCTGAAGGGGGAGGACATACCATTTTGATCGCCAAAATACAGGACTCTCTTTACACTCAACCAGAACATGGACGTAGCTGTCACCATGGCAACAGATGGGTGCCATGCATACATGGTTGTTGCATTATTTACAGGTTTCAGCAACGACAGTCAATTAACACAAGATCCCTCACTCTAGGCTTTGCCAATGGTGTGAAATGGTATATACACTTCCTGTTTTCTAAGTAGGCGGAGTCAGGTCTCCCATGGAGACAGTCGTTAACTTCCATCCATCCACCTCGTCTGGAAGTGTTACAACGTTGTGTGAATGGATTAAAGCAGATGGATTTTACGTCACATAATATTTGTTTGATGTAAGTTTGAACTTTTAATTCATGGTTTCACCGATAAGACCATTTAAATGTCCGTTTATGTCTGTTGTGAAGCAACGCAGCTGTTTCTTGCTATATGCAGACTACGTGGATGCATTGGGCCCCCACAGCCACTAGGGGGCCCCAAGCTGCAAGTTCAGGCTCAATATTTTTGGTGGGAATAAAGATTACCTGCATTTATTTGTAGCCAGCCAAGCCCCCTCATGTGTTTAGTGAATCACTTATATGCTTAAAATTAAATGTAGTACAAAATCAAAACTAAGCTGCTTTGACAGGGAAGCTGTGCCTTGTGTGTGTTGGGTAATTGAGTCAAAATCATCATTCAGGCTCAGACACACTACTCCCATCACGCCACGTCTCCAACACCGTTCTGTTAAACAATTCCTGTCACACACCCATCATGTCACACTGCATGTCACAGCATTAAAGGAGAAAAGGATCCGTCATACGAGCAGCGTTGGGCTCGTTATAAACTCAGGTAATTTGTAATAATTGTGGAAGACGTCTGTGATCTTAATGCAGTTATTTGCTCAGTAAAAATTCTACCAACTAGGCTATTACCGACCGTATTTCGCCAAACACAGAGGTCCTGTAATAATTTTAGTCCTGTGCGAACCGACGTGTCTGTGATGTAGGGTTGCATTTTTTTTTAAACATCTGTTTCTGTCACCAGACAACTGAACAGTGATGAAATTTGATTGTGGCTCATCGTAACGCGTTGAACAGCAGCAAACAGCTACACTGTCAGACTGGCTATACTGAGTTTTGAAGATGAGAGAGACGGTAATGAGCAACTTTTCAGGTTGAATCGGCTTTGAGGCGAGTGTGCAGGGACCGTTCAAAAACCACAACAGCAGAAAAACTTAATAACTGCACACTGTCACTGCGACACTGTACACTGTGTTTTGTTTTGCTTACACACTAAAATTAAAAATAATACACAGGTTTTTAAACTTGACACACAAAGAGCAAAATGTCAGCCCAGATTTGCACAACTACACACACATTGTCAGCCTCACACTTCTTACACAACACTACACACACTTCTCTGCATTAGGCATTAGACACATCATCCAAAACTACAACCCTGTATGAGTTCATTAATAAATACGGAAACTCAATTAGCGATCGCATGAACTCAAGATGCACATGTGAAGACACATCTAACCAATCAGGTCACACGGAAATTAAAGCTTCATTGCCACAAACAGGATTCAGGTTTGCTTTTCAGAGTACATAACATTAAAGGGTAATATTGGAGAAAATATAAGAGGAAGAGGTGTTTGGGTAAAAGGAGGAAGACAAAGAGGATAAAGAAGAAGAGGAGAGGAAGCAGGAGGAGAAAGAGGCAAACAGAAAGAGGAAGAGGAGCTGGAGGACACAGAGGACAAGGAGCTGAAGATATTTCCCCCCATGTTTGGTCAGAGAGGACATCAGTTGTGATTGATGAGGTGTTTTGGTCTGATCCACATCAGAGACACAACAGACAGTAACTGCATTACTGTGCAGGCCGACTGTCATCTTTAGTTCAGTATTGAGATTAAAGAGACTTTGTTGCGCCATTGTATTTGTGTTCATGTTTACAGCATGCTACAAAGAAAAAATGCCAATTTTTTATTCAGTGTAATTCAGGGCACATCTGGAATGGGCAGCACAGTGGCTTAGTGGTTAGAACTGTTGTTGTCCAACACCAAGAGGGTCCTGGGTCTGATACCGGCCGGGCACGTTCTCTCTGTGTCGCGTGGGTTCTTATCGGGTTCTCCGGCTTCCTCCCACAAATGGCCACATTCAGACCAAATCCACTGATCCAGCGAAAACGAGGCTCTCATCTTAACAAGGCCCGTCCGTTTTGGCTGCGGCACTTCCAGCTGCAGTGGCTGCCCAAAAAAAAATGCAGCCGGACGCTGCAAAAAAAGTTGAGACCGGTTCAACTTTTGGAGAAACGCAGCACGACGTCACATTCCGCTATCCAATCACATAAAAGGGGCGTCTGCCAGTGATTGACCGGGAAAGAGGTAGAGGAAAAATAAAGGACTTGTTCACCATGGAGCAGCAGCTTTGAGCATCGTTGAGACGGAGGAACGACTCATCGCGGCAGTGATGACCTATCCTGAGACAGATGTGAAGTTTAAGTCAGCATTTCAGGTTGGTAACATTAGCTGTTGTTGTTCAACTACCATAGTGGCTAGTAGGTAAATGCTAACAGTGAAGTCACCTAACCCTAACCTGACGTCACAGAATGGGGCCGATTATGTTAATTATGACACACTTTCACAGCCGGACAAACCTGCCGTACAGTCCTGCGGCGTTTCGCTGGATCGCCGGATTTGGTCTGAATACAGCCTAAGTCGGCCCTGTGATGAAGTGGCGACTTGTCCAGGGTGAACCCCACCTTCGCTCAGTGTTAGCTGGATTGGTTCAAGCCCCCCTGCAAATGATGAGCGGTTATGAATGAATGAATGAATGAATGAAGAAATCAATTAAAACATGTTTGATGAAAATTACCAATAACGACCTCTACATCTGTTTTTTTGTTTAGTTTAGTTTCACCATGTTTGTTTTTGATGTTTTTAACACACACACACACACACACACACACACAGATTCTGCGGTGTTAAAGGTATTTTGTCCTTTGAGTTTTTTACCTTTCACCCTATGTTTCACCTCTCCCTCTCTCTTCCCCTGCCGTCTCTTTCATCCTCTCTTCACCTCACCTGTGTGACCTCCCTCCTCCTGTTTTCAGCACATGCTGCTTGTGTTACCTGGCACACGAATGCAGCCGTTTATTTTCACGGGGATACACTTTCTGGCATCTCTGCCAGAGATAATATTTTGCTGGAAATATACAGGTTTTAACTGTTAAGATTTCAGATGGTCAAATAAACCGGAGTTTGCGGGCTGCGGCACGGCCCAACAGAGGGGAGATTGTGTGTGAACAGGCCGCTCCCAATGAAACACATGAGGAGGAAGCAGCTCAATCACTAATAATTACTCCTCCCTCCCTCCTTCCATCCATCCATCCATCCATCTATCCTTCTATCCCTCCATACATGCATACATCGCTCTCTCTGTGTCTCGCTCACCCCGTCCAGGTGATTTCCAACCACCTCTCTCATTCATCCTCCCTGCCTTTGATTTCAACGTGACATTCATTTCACACTCATTTCCTGTCCGCCTCTCGCTCAGCTGCTGCTGACGCCGTCAAGGCCGTCCTTTCATACGCAGCTCACAGCCACTAAACAGCCGCTTATGCTCTGACCTTTAGCAGGCGGCGAGCTGCTGGGACAAACAGCACTCAGCAGGACGTCAATGATGATGGATCTGTTCTGGCAAACCCCGGCTTGAGTTACGCAGGACTGTGGTTCACATCTGGCTGCATGTGCTCGAGTCTGCAGCTCTGCTGCTACTCACAGACAGTCTGAATGAGTCTCCAGGGGCTCAACGGTAGACAAGCGTAATTGTTCAGCTCTTAATTAAGAGTTCATTACTACCTTAAGTAAACTATTACTTTAAAAAATGATGCAGTACAAAGCACAGGCCGCATCTATTTAACTTCAGCTGACACATGTACTGCACTTCCTGTTATTCTGCGACATGAGTTCACAGTTCCTACACTCAAATACTACAATAAACATGATTGCTACACACTGCAAGTTAAAAAAAAACTTCACCAATTTGAAAACACATGGACAGACAACAAACTCTGCAAAGTTATTTATTTTGAATGAAACTATGGTCTATTATTTCAACATGTTAACTAAATTACCATTTTATTTATAAAACAAATCATCACTTGTGCTTTCACTTTGAATTATTTTTTTGAAACAGCACATGCAGCAGTGAACGGCTTCAGCTCACCATGTGTACTTACAGCTGTAAATGAAAGAGCAGAGCGCCACCTACAGGCATAGAAGGGGGGTTTCAGTGACAGAGGTCTGTGTCTTCACCTCAGGAACGATCTGAAAATATAAAAGATGAAGCTCTCACTGCTGGAGGAACTGTGGAGAACATAGTGCTACTCTTAATTATCTTTTCATGCAAAGTATTAAACACATTTTGGTTGAAAGTGTTTAAACTGATGGACGATATATCTTAATTTAAAAGCAGATCATATCTTTTTTAGGAAAACCTCCAGTTTCTCTCAGTCAAGATATTCAGAATGTTAAAGCTGTGGCTCAGTAGGTAGAGCGGGTCGTGTACCACTCAGATGGTTGGTGGTTCGATCCCCAGCTCCTAGGGTCTACATGTCAAAGTGTCCTTGGAAAAGATACTGAACCCCAAATT
>JAQFJA010000012.1:1134906-1154689 GCA_029874485.1 Naso brachycentron | reverse complement strand
GCGGTCGTGCTGTGTCTCGGGAGCGTGGATGCCTGCCTGTTGACTTAATGGGGGCTCGAACGGTGCTTAATGTGGTCGACAAAGTGAATTAAACGACTCAAAGGTGAGTTGATGGTCGAGCCAAGATGGCGACGGAAGCAGACGCTTGTTTTTGTAGCTGAGCAATTTCTGGATCTCTACCCTTACTGTCACTGTGTGAGCTTTTTGATGCGGCTATAAACATCTATGAACAGTGTTTAAACAACCTCCCGGTCTCTGACATGTTTGTCATATGACTAATTAGAAGATAATTCTACCTGCAACTGTAACAGATAAACGGCTAGGCTAAAGTTAAGCTAAAGTTGAACTGGAGGAGACAACAGTGCTGTCTGTACCAGTACCTGACGAAACTTTCTTAGCCTTTGCAATCATCATGCAAAACGACAAAGGAACAAAGCGCAAGGACAAAGACTCTAATTACCAAGAAGGCATGATTTTTGGAGTGCCTCTTAACGCAAACAGAACATCAAGCTCTTCAGCTAGCGCTACACCTAAAGCCTCTTTCTCTATCAACACAGACCACGACTACACAGGAATTGGAACCCAATGCGACGGAGATGTCGATTTTGTTCCTCTGCCTGTTTCTGCTCCAGATACTCCAATTAAGCCACAAGAGAAAAAGCAAAAAGCGGAGATGTCTTTAGCTGATTTACAGGCTAATTTACTTTTTTACAATTTAAAGAAAGACTATGGACGCTCGTCCCCTCCCCACTCAACTTTTTATTCTTCTACATGTTTAAAGTCTAAACTGTTGTGAATTTTCTATTACTACCTAACTCATGGAGTGTTTGTTCAACACTGGTTTATATTGACATATACTTTTCGATAAGTCTCAGGGATAGAGATCGCTCTTCTTTCTTTATAAGAAACTTTCTTCTTTGTAGTACTCGTTTCTAGTACTTTTTTGACACACTGTCTCTTTCTGTTATTTCTCTTAATGCCAGGGGGTTAAGACAGAACATTAAGCGTAAAGCTCTTTTTTGATTTGCGAAACGACAAAAAACTGACTTTTCTTTCTTTCAAGAGACACACTCAGTCAAAAATGATACACCATTGTGGAAGGCTCAATGGGCAATGACATTTGGTTAGCTCATGGCTCAGAAAGAGCAGCAGGCGCTGCTATTTTGAATAACTCTTTCAATGGGAAAACTCTACACAGTGAAGTTGATACTAAAGGTCACTTTCTTATTGTAGTAATTAATACTAATGATACCATAATCCTACTGTTTAATATATATGGTTACAACAACAAGAGCGAAAACGATACATTATTCGAGATCTTAGAAGCTCATTTCTTATATTGGCTTTCTAAATATCCAAGTGCAATGATAATAATGGGTGGCGATTTCAATATTGCCCTTGATGGTCTTCAAGATAGGTGGCCTCCACGCTCTAACCCTTCACTGGCCTCTACCTTAATACAATTTATGTACAAATTTGATTTGTTTGACATATGGAGAGAAAAAAATCCTGGGGTGTCCTTGTATACTTGGAATAATAAAACTAATACTAGCCTATCACGTATAGACTTCTGGCTGATCTCCAAAGATTTTGACAAAAATGCCATTGATGTTAATATCATCCCAACTCCTCTTACTGACCACAAAGCGATTTCAATACGAATCACACTAAGCCCTCACAATAATTATAGGAACTCCTATTGGAAACTAAATAGCTCTATTCTTACACACAAAACTGTATCTAAAACTGTCCAATCCTTAATTGATCATTACTGGAAAAAATCTTTAACTGAAAATAAATTTTGCAGTAACTGGGAACTTTTAAAATTTGAATTATCTAAATTCCTGAGGACATACTGTAGTTCACTTGCTAAAACAAAAAAAGCTGAAGAAGAAAACATCATCTCAGAAATAACATCCTTGACACAAAAAAACATAGCTACCTTAACTGAAAACGAGTCTCATCATTTAATAGATTTACAGCTTCAATTAGATAATTTATATAGGTTAAAAGCTGAAGGGGCTTTTGTAAGGAGTAGAAGGAGATGGATGGAGGAAGGGGAGCAGAATACTGCTTACTTTTTTCGGCTTGAAAAATCTCATGCCAAACTTAACACCATACAAAAACTAAATATTGTATATGATCCTAAAAAGATAGCTAGATATTGCTCGGATTTCTATAGTAAACTTTCTGATTCCAAATACTCTGAAGAACTTACCTGTCAATTTATGGAATCTCTCACAAATACTGAGTCAATTGATGCTGACTTAAAAGAATCTTGTGACAAACCATTAACAATACAAGAGGTTATATCTGCTATTGATCATCTAAAACTGAACAAATCTCCAGGTGCAGATGGTATTACCTCTGAATTATACAAAACTTTCTCTAAACAATTGGCACCCTTCCTCCTCGCTCTCTTTTCAGAATGTATTCACAACGTATCCCTTCCCCCTACTTTAACCCAAGGCCTTATAACTTTAATACCCAAACCAAAGAAAGATTTACTCCTTATCGATAACTGGCGCCCAATCTCTTTACTTAATAATGATTATAAAATTTTTGCCTCAATATTTGCTAAAAGAATAAAATTTGATTTGGACTACATAATTGATGAGACCCAGTCCGGCTTCTTGAGTAACAGACATATTTCCAACAATGTAAGGTTGGTACTCGATTTAATAGACTATGCAGATTCATGTCCTGATGAAAGTTTCATCCTCCTTTTAGATTTTTATAAGGCCTTCGATACGATCGAACATAAATTTATATTTCATGCCTTAGAGAAATTTAGTTTTGGCCCTTTTTTTAAAAGTGCTATCCAAACAATGTATAAAGACGGAAACTCCTCTATCAAATTGCGTGTTGGCACCTCTCCCCGATTTCCTCTGAAACGTGGGGTAAGACAAGGATGCCCACTATCTCCTTATCTCTTTCTTCTTTGCACACAGCTCCTCACCGATTCTCTTAAACTTAGTCCATTGAAAGGTATCTTAATAGCAGACAAAGAGATCATCATCAGCCAACTGGCTGATGATACGACACTTTTTTAAAAAAATAACTGTCAGATACCTTTAGCCATTGATGTGATTAATACCTTTTCTCTTGCATCTGGACTCTGTTTAAACATTAGAAAATGTGAATTACTTGCCCTCAAAACTTGTAATATTTCTTCAATATGTGATATACCTGTAAAAGATTGCGTCACCTATCTGGCATACTTATTAGTAAAGATAGGGAAGCTAGATGGGATTTAAACTTTAACCCATTTATCGACAGAACACAGAAAAAGCTTAATGAATGGCTGCAGACAGACCTATCTTTACGAGGCCGAATTTTATTGACTAAAGCTGAGGGCATATCCCGCCTCACATATGCTGCCTTATCGCTTGATATTAACAAAAACACTCTAAAGAACATCGACAAAATGTTGTTTAACTTTGTATGGAAAAACAAAACGCATTACATCAAAAAATCTGTGATAATGAATACCTATAACAAGGGTGGCCTCAACTTCCTAGACTTCCAAACTTTAAATAACACCTTTAAAATCAACTGGCTGAAGCAATTCATCAAAAACCCTTCCTCAATCTGGAATTTTATATCAAACTTTATCTTTTCTAAAATAGGTGGCCTACGTTTTCTTCTATTGTGCAATTACAAAATTGAGAAAATCCCACTGAAACTGTCAAACTTCCATAAACAGATGCTTCTTTCATGGTCATTAATTTACAAACACAACTTTTCTCCACACAGATATTACATATGGAACAATAAAGACATAACACACAGAAACAAATCCTTATTTTACTCTGATTGGTTCACTCATAATATACTTCTGGTCCATCAGCTGTTTGATTCCAATGGCTTGTTATTTACTTATGAAGACTTTATTTCCAAACACAACATCTTAATTTCTGCTGTTGAATTTAACACTGTTGTTAATGCTATTCCTTCTGGTGTCTCCTTGTTATTTAGGAGCACAGTGGACCAGGCCCCTGTGTTGTTAATTGATCCGACTGAGCTCGAAGTTGGCAGGGTTTGTTTCTCAATGACACGTAACAGCAATCGCGCTATACGTGCTCTATTTCAAAGAGACATTGTGTCTCTCCCCCATGTAATTACTTATTGGAATATCTTATTACCAAATCTCGACTGGGGAAAGATTTGGATTTTACCAACCAAATATATGATTAACAATAAAATCAAAGAAGTATCTTACAAACTGATCCACAAAATCTCTCCCTGTAAGACCTTTTTTTTGCAGCGTTTAATTGTGATGATACTACATGCTCTTTCTGTCTGGGATGCCCCGAGGACGTCTTTCACTTGTTTTGGTCCTGTCCTTTTTCCAACGATTTTTGGGTGGATGTCTGCAACTTTATTTGTTCTTTTATTGAAAATGACTTTACCCTCTGTTTTGAAAATATTTTATTTGGCTTCTCCTCTTTTACACCTTCCAAACATAAACAGTACTATGTTATTAACCTGATTATTATTCTAGCTAAATGGCGTATTCACAAATGTCGTTACATGAACAAAAATCCCTGCTTTTCATTTTTTAAAAATGAAACCAAACAATATATCAAGACCATCAAAGACTCAACTAACAGTAAAGCCACCAAGACCCTTCAGTTGTCTACTCTTTTCAGTGTCTTTGTGTGAAACTAGTCTAAAACTATGCATGTAACCCCCTGGCAAACCCTCTTCTTGTTCTTATGTTGTATTGTTGAGTATTCACTAAAGTTTGTTTGGAAAAACAAAAAAAACAACAAAAAAACATTGGGACAGCTTTGGGGGGGCGGGGCCGACTTGTTGAACGTGACGGACTCTTACCGTAAGTTATGGGAGAGGCAGAGCTCGTCGCTGATTGGAGGAGAGTGAGAGCGAGCACGTCGGTCATATGTGGCAGACGGAGCCGTGGAGCCGCAGTGAAGCCGAACAGCCGCCGGAGGAAGAGTCGGAGGAGAAGCGCGGAGGTGAAGAGGTGGACAGTTTTTGCGTAACCTGCTCATCTGCTGGACTAATCTGTGACAGAGAAAACTGCCCGAAGACAAACTGGTTCCGTCTGAAACTCGAGCCAAACTAACGTTCCAGACAGCTTTTGTTTGTCCACATTTTGAAAACTTTCACGCTAACAGGAGAACCATGCTCAGCCTGTGCCTCGTGTTGATTTTATCTGCCTCCGTCTTTTCAGAGTCGGTAAGTTATTTTACTAAATGTTTCTCCCTGTGATTTGTTTTCACGTTTAAACCGGAGAAATCTGTTTTCCCCCTCTTGGTCAGTTCGCAGCGCTAGCTAAAGTTACGCTACGCCAAAGTTACTAATCTAACGCTCACGTTACTCTCTGTGAGGGGTAACGACGGAGGTGGTTTCATTCAACTGCAGCATTTTGACTAATTAATTCCACCTCGTGAAGACACAGTTGGCGCTGTGTTCAGGCCGGAGCTGGCGGGTGAGGTGGTCCGCACAGGCTCAGTGTTGTTAGCCTGCTAGCTGCGTCCCGTGTGTCCTGGGTGGGGGAGAGGGGGACACAGAGGGGGACACACGGGCATTTACGGCCTGCTGCCATTATCCAGTGCGGGGCCCGGATGGGGGGTCGCTGGCAAGTCACTCCAGTCACTGTTCGTGCCTCCGATGGGCCAATCAGAGGAACATTGGAGCTGCTCCTTTCACACGAATGCCTCCTTTTGATCGATTAGTCAAAGAAAGTTGCCCCCCCCCCGTTTGAAAGTAGGTGCCTGTAGGTCTGCAGATCTTCATGTGTGAGTTTGGTGTCTTCCTCTTAAAGCTGCTGTTGCTGGATGTGACTGCTGCAGAAATCAGCTGCTTGGTTTTAAAACTGTTAGGGGGGGAAAAAAGAAAACTTCATGTGAGTGTTTGTTCTCCTCACCTCTTAAATCATGTGGGAGTGTTGGTGCTCATCCCTCGCCGGGCTCACATGAAGTTCCTTCTTTGAGAATCAGTGATTTTAGGTTCATCGTCGCCTCACTGTGTTTTGGAGTCTGACTCCGTGGCAAAAGAATGTGACTGCTGAGGCTCACTGAACTGAAAAGTTGTTTCTCAGAGATTGAAAGTTTTCCGTCATGTGTACTTTGCTGTGATTTTGTTTTGTTTAGGTTGTTTGTGTCCGTCCTGTATGTGACCCTGTATCGCACCACCAGCGAGGCTTTGTCTCCTCCTCAGCCCGTCATGATATGCAAATTATTCAGACATCTGTGTTGTGTGCTGCTTGACCCAGTCCTGCTTTGCCCACAGGAGAGAACTGCCGTGTGATGGTAGTATTTCTGTGTGTGTGTGTGTGTGTGTGTGAGACCACCCGACCCGTGTAAGTGGGAATAACTGAAGACACAGAGATGATTTTTTTGGTCTGTTTTTACTTTTTCAGCATGATGGTTGTGTTTTGAACAAAAAGGGGGATATGTTTGATCACTGAGCAGGAAAACCATTTTCTCCTTGACTCAGAAAGTGAACTTAGCAGCTCTTTCTTCTGTGTTTAGTTCCTCTAAAACTTCTTCTCTGGTGCCACAAAAAAAATCTGTCTTCCGTCTCTGTGATGGACAGACATCCAGTTGCCGTGGTGAGGTTGTCATTTATGTCCAACCACATTTTCTCCAGCTTTTTGGATACTGTCGTGACGCACCACTCTTTCAGAATGTGGGTCCAAACCCGGTCCTGTCAACACGCTGCAGTGCTGTGTCCCGTGTTGTTTCACCCAACGATCAAACTTCCATTCTGCCACTTTTCTAGCGATGAGAAAGACAAGAGGACACGGCTGCAGCTGATTAAGTGCGTTAAACGAATATAGAAAAAGCTTCGGCTTTTGTGAGTGGGTGCTAAGGTTAGCTAGGCTAGGTTAGCACCCACTCACTGAAACCAAACCACCTCCAAGACGGGGCTTGGACCTGGATAAAGTGTTTTGAATGGGTGTTACGTCACAACTTAAAGGCCACTTAAAGACAATACAGGCTGTTTGGATGCCACACACACACACCCCACCCCCACCAGTTAGTCCAGTTGGTCAGTACAAATGGTGTGGGTTGAAGTAACACACTGACTTCATCAGTCTTTCAGAGCTGAAATATCTGTTTTAATTCAATGTAGTGCTGCTAAAACTAGTTTTAAGGAAACAGGTTTTTGAATATGCGTCTGGCTTCACTGAGACGTATCCTGACACAATAAAATTTCCCACGTGGAGCAAGAAACGCTCGTGACAACAATCCCTCATTGAAGGGCTGGACTTGGTTGGCCTCCGGGCGGCTTCTTCCTCCCACGCGCTGCTGTCGGAAGCCGGTGGCTGTTGGTTGGATCGGCAACATTCCTCAAAGCTGTGGAGCTTCTGCTTGCTCACCCTGCCTCATCTTGTTGTTGCCCTGCTCCCTGCTCCTCTCTCTTACTCTTTTTTTTGATTTCCCCTCTGGAATGTGACCTTTGGTGACCTTGACCGGCCCTCTTGGGGATTTTGCACACTTGGAGGGATCTCAATAGGGCCCAGGGGCCTTTTCATAAGGGACACTACTTTCCTTTAGCCTAACCTAGCGTGGATACACCTTTAGCTTTCCCACTGAAATTTGCTCTGTTTGGATTATTTGTTGCTCCATAAATGAGCTGTTAGCATCCAGATGTGAGTTTTTGCATCTGTAGTCGTCCCTCGGCCCGTCTCCCTGCCCGCTCGCTCTGTCCCTCTCCGGCTCTGTGATCAATTGTCATTCCTCTGTGGGCCCTGGCGACTCTTTTCTTTCTCTCTTTGCTGCAGTTTCCTTTGATGGATACTTAGCCTCTGAGCTATGACAATCCTTCCCTCCACCTCCCTCCCTCCTTCCAGCCCTTTCTTCTCTCTACCCACTGAGGTCATTATTGGTATGTGGGTTTGGCGTTCCCAGCTAATCGATGACAATGTCCAGCTACCTGACAAAAGAGCATGTCCTGAATGCAAAAAAGGCTTTTTGGGAGCCACAGGCATGATTGGAATGTTTTTTATCAGGGCACTGTAGAAAGTTGGATTTCATATTAACTGGATGTCAGGAGACTAATCATTTCCAAATTCAGGGAAGTTATTGTTTCATTAGGGATTTTTTTTTCTCTGCCCACAGCTGATTGTTTGGTTTTCTTGCTGATAAGTTGACTGTGACCAGCCTGTGGCCTTGCATACAGTTTTATCAGTTAGCCTGGAATAGACCGAGGCAAACAAATCTTGTTCTTCATGCCTTTTTTCCGTTGACCTCAGCGTTTTCTGCCCATGTACGGCAACATGACTTGCTGCTGGTCATCGAGGGCAGAGCTCTGGCTGAAGGTGAAACTCTGGAAAGTACAGTCTATGTTTGTTTTTTCTGTTATATAAAAGGCCGGACTCACTGGCTTCTCGTCTGTGTTAGACAAAAACCAAAAGAATTTATTAAACTTTCTGCGGTTTTTAATTCAAGTAGCCGTGTTGCTTCACTTTAATTTACCAAATGTGCTTGTGATGGCAACTGCTGTGGTTAATCAGGGTAAAAAAATCCTCTTTGCCGTGGAGTTAATCCATGTTGCACCACCAAACCTCAGCTTGTTGCCTTTGGAGCCTTTGGGCTGAGTCCATTTGTTATATCTTGTTGGAATGTGACTGGGTTTGCATTTAGCTCCCGATCATTTGCACCAGAATGAGGCAGCTTTTTTCAAGACAGTTTTTTTTTTTGTCTCTTTTGCATGATGGGGTGCACTCACTGAAAGCCTGTGTGGTGAAAAGAACGCAGGGAAGGAGGGAGGGAAAGAGGGAGCATGATAAATAGTATCACTA
Source organism: Naso brachycentron (assembly GCA_029874485.1). Classification (NCBI taxonomy): domain Eukaryota; kingdom Metazoa; phylum Chordata; class Actinopteri; order Acanthuriformes; family Acanthuridae; genus Naso; species Naso brachycentron. The sequence goes on along the minus strand of JAQFJA010000012.1, from coordinate 1,145,913 downwards.
GGATGTAATAATGGTTCCTGCATTGCTGTCCGCTGGTCTATAAAATCCCTTTGGGCCGAGGAATGTTGGCACAGAGAGAGGAGGTTTTTGTCCTTCCTGCCTGTGATGGAGAGCAGTCGAGAATCTGATCCACCACCGCCACCGCCCCCCTTCTCTTTTCAACCACTACATATTCTGGCAGTTGTAACACGAACTATATGAATACATTTAGGGCAAAAGTCAACCATAAAAGCCTTCCCATTCTGGTTCTCACTCGTTTTGCTGAAACTACTCTCTGGGTAAACACTGCTGACCCTTTACAGCTGGGCACAAAAATTAAGAGCTGAAACTCACTGTTGTTTTCTTCATCAGTGACTCTGACAGATTTTTATTCTTTGTGTTTGTCTGAGTAACCCAAAGATATTTAGCTTTGAAGGAGCCGATCGTCACACTGAAGCAGCTGGAACAACTGAATGTTTGTTGTTTTTCCTTGTACAAAAGACTGAAACCAACTGTTTGACAAACAAACCATGACGCTAATCTATAAACATTTTGTTTAAACTTTATCAAATGTCAGACGCCTCTGCTCCTCCTCACACGACTGAAGATTTAAAGCCTTTCAAGGTGCATCACATCATTCAACCACAAACAACAACATGCAGTACGTTTGGGGATCTATTTACTCGTGCACGTTTACGCCTCAGTCGGTCCCTAACTGGCCTCAGCGTTCTGCGCCTGATTGATCGTCTCTTTGGAAGAAAGGCGGGAAGAAAACAAGAGTAAGTACGAGGGGAAGCGTGCATCTGAATTGTACCAAAAGTAACACGTCGATTGGAACGTCTACGTGGAATCCACTAGCCGATGGCTGATTTGTTTGTAGCTTGTTTGATGTGTTACAAGGTCTAATAGCAGCCAGCTGAACGGGGCATATCGCCACCTGCCATAGTGGAGTCGGACATAGGTGTGTTAGGACCAAATCAGGTGACACAGCGAAAAGCCACAGGGTTGTTCGGCGGTGGGAGTGTCACTTTATTAACATGAGACAAGTTGACAAGTTATGTACTCTATTCCTCCCCCAATCCAAAGGTGGTAAAATAGCGCCGCTGCTGCTGCAGCGTGACGTGGTGCTGTGTTTCTTCTTCTCTCTTCTGTGTCGTTTGACAAGGACAGTCCGATTAAATGGCTTAATTTATCTGAAACCGCAGCTTGACTGAACTGTGCTCGTAAACATACGTATCGTCTCCTTACATCAGTATATTCGTTTGTCGTTTTACAGGCAAGTGTCCATAAAATCACATTTTAAATCCTCATTACTGCGTAAATGGACCTGCAGCACGCTCTTATTTAAGGCGACAGCCTTAAAATGTGAAGCTTAACAGGCCACCGCTCTCCCCTAACACTACCTCCCCCATGCTAGAAAAGAAAAGCTGTTGTGGCTTTGTGGTGGACTAGTAAAAATACAGAGGGCCGTGGCAGAATGTGGAATATGAGCCGTGCTGTGTTTCGATTGGGAAATGTATCACCGAGCCTGGAGGGAGGCCGTTTGATGTCCCTGCCTCAGCTTTCCCGGGACTCCCTGTCATACTCTGACAGATGGTCGTTCCAGGCCTGAAGCCAGACTTTTAGCAACTATCAGCGCCGACGCACTCAGAGTTTTTTTTCCCCGAGCAGAACAGATGTATCTGACTTCAAAATTGAAGAGCGTGAACATGAAATGTGAAAATCAAAATGCTGCAGCCGACTGCTGGACAACAAAACCAGATGTCCCAATAATGTCATGTTCATGTCTCGAGCTGTGATGTGACTTTATTTAGGGACATTTACTTTCAGAATAACAGTCAAAGAAGTGTGTATGCACTTTAATGATGGATGAGGCTGGCCTACTTTTAGTTCTGTACAAATCCTGGATGTATGCATTAAGGCTACAATGATTAATTCAACAGATACTCAATAGATTTGACCTGAAATTGGTTGGCAGCTTTATTTAAAGTGGAACTAGAGAATCTCCGCTGCAACTTTCTCTGTAACCATTACGTCTCGGTTCAAACTGGACTTAAAGAGAGAGCGACAACAAACAAAATAAAAAGCGAGCAGGCGCAGACGGCCGCGGCATGTTAGCTTGCTAGCTCGTTAGCTGAAGTTATCTACTGCAACTCTAAGGCAAATGTTTGATGACCGACCTGAAGCTTTGAACTATTTGTTTGACTAAAGAGGCAAATTGAGGACACACGATCTCTGAGACATTTTGAAATCCGTTTCGAAACACCGAACAGACTAAACAGTCAATCAGTGAATTGAGCTGGAGCTGCAGGGTGAACTTAAATCAAAATCTCGACTTAAACGTCACACACACACTGTGCAGTGTTTGTGTATCTGAGAAGTTAATGAGCAGGTCCATCATGTCAGTGTTTGTGTGTTTCTGTGGCGTTCTGAGGAATACTGGCATGATAATGGCCCTTCAGATACAATCAGTCATTGGCTTTAGCATTTATTTACTTCTGACTAATCGTTTATTGTTAATCAGGCTTGTTTTTATTGTGTTTATTATTGCAGCTATTCAATGAAAGGAAAAAAAAAATGTTTTATGAAGAATTCTTGTGATGTTCTCTGGAAATTTTATCTTCCCTCAAAAGTAAACTAAATTGTCGATGCCGCACACACACACACACACACACACACACACACACACAGGAGCTCATCGGGGGCTTTTGGGTGGTTTGAGGGCTTCCCCTCTTTCAAACATCCTTCCTGACAAATGTGTCTCAGTTATACAGTACCTCTTTGATGTGGCGCGTGTGTGAATGTGGGGAAGAGTGTGAGTCTCAGTATTACTGTGTGTGCACATTTGCTGCAGTGCCACTTTGTGAATCTGCATTCTTTTCTATTGCAGTGTGTGTGTGAGGTCTGCGTCTCTACATCAGAGCAGCAGTCAGGCAGCACACATGGGCACCGACGGCCACCAAACTTATTGTGACCAGACGCCAAATCCACAGCAGTGTTGGCCCGTGTGTTTGTGTTTGTACCCTTGACAAAAACTGAATGTTCAGCCAGTTTTTGAGAAGAACTGTGTTGTGTCACATGTTGTAAATCAGACAGATGCATGTGGTGCACTCTTGAAGGTCCCAAGTAGAAATTAAGTGTATTATGTTCACATAACATGCTGATGTTAGCGTATATTTGAAAAAAAAGTGACGTTGTTGATGTATGGTTTTCCTTCTCCAGCAGTGCTGTTAGCGCTGCCCGTCAGAGCGGATTACAGGCAGGTGTGTGAAGCTGTTGGAATGTTTTACCCTTTGATGCTGTAGAGCCCACGCTGTCCGTATCTGATCTCCTCTTAAAGGAGAAGTTTGGTTTTTTTTGCACATTAAGCCTGATAATCAGGATATGTATGATCATATATGATGTTCTACAGCATTATTATGACTGACGGTGCAGTCCTGAGAGCTGGAGCTCTTTGCTGACGTCACCACTCGCTGAAAACAACAGAAGAGCGTGTGCACTCAGACAGTCCATCATAATAATGCTTTAAAACATTCTGCATGATCGTAAATATCCTTATTATTAGGCTCAATGTGCAAAAAAACCCCAAACTTCTCTTTTAAAGACTAAACTCGTCTAAACATGCTGAGTACATATGAGTATAAGGGCGGGGCTTCGAGGAGCATCATTTTAAACCGCTTCCCTGCAGGACATCGCAGCAGCATTAAGTGGAACCATGAACAGAACGGAGCAGTAACAGAGGAGCATGCTGGCTTGGCACAGGCTCATCGGTGCGTGTCTCTCCCTGTACACGCAGGCCCTCGGCTCCAATGTAGAGAGGAGAAGAATGTGGTGGCTGACTGTGCAGCCAAGGTCTCGGCTGCTTTAGCTGACCCACACACAGACTCGCATTCCTCAGTTTGCTAGACTCAACAGCAGCTAACACAGTTTATCACAGACGCTGACTTCTCACTTTGGAAGAAATGTGTCTTCACATTCTTGCAGAGAGTTAGATGAGAACACTGATTCCACTTTAGCGTCTGTACATCAAATGCAAAGCCAGAACCAGGAGACGGTTAGTTTAGCTTGGCATAAAGACTAGAGACTCCGTCCAAAGCAGCAGATAGTAGTGAGACAATTTATTTGTGAATTCTATTTTCATTTTTTTGCCTTTTTGCACTATTTAACCAGCAGAAAGTGGCTAATAAAGTAAATAAATAACAACAACCAACAGCCTGATAAGTAATAATAGTAAATTTATTGATGCAACACAATGTTGCACTATTCAGTCAAGTCTGTAATGAACATTTTCAGGCAGCACCTGTCTTTGTTCGCAGTGTCTCACTAGAAATGGCCGTAGCTCTTCTTTTTTTTTTCTTTTCTAAGTGGATGTCTGACTCGGCACACACAGCCACAAAGTTCTGGACAAATTCTCATTTGAAATCTGCTGAAGCGCTTGTAGCTGTAATGGCCGTTCGAGGAGGCGTGCTCCTGCTAGCACGCTGTTTTCTCTTACATGAGCTCTAGCAGCTGTGTGGTCATCGCTCATGTTTTTTACAGGTCCAGTCAACAGAATGCTGGCAGAATTTACTAAACAGTGTAATATCTGACTCATAAGTCGTCGCTCTGCTCTGAATTTAGGCGTGAGTTTCGAATTTTGTAGCTTTTTAGACAGTTTGTTCATCTCAGATGGCCACTGTCACCCGACAAAACATTTCAAATTATGGCAAATTCTGCAATATTTCACATTTCACAGTTGATTCCATTTTAATTGCCCATTTCTGTGATTTAGTCTGCATTTTCCGCATCGCAGAAATCATAGAGCTGTAGTTAACTTTACTGATTTCCATCAGCTTCAGAATGTTGAATAGACATTTTTATTATAAACAACCGACTGAATAATTGATAGTAAGAGTGTTCTCCTTTCTTCTTTCTGTAGGTGTTTGTCTGTTGATGTGCTGTTTTTGTTTTCGTGGATGACTGATGGACTCGCTGGCTCAGTGCAGAGTCAAAGTGCAGCCACAGCTGGTTGATCAGTACCAGAAATTTCCCCCAAACACATTTCTTTCCATTTTTATCTCCACTAGTTATTCATAACATGTCTTGTTCGCTGCTCGAGCATTAACATGTTCTGCATAAAGTGGAAGATTAACCCCCAACATAAAGACATGTCTTAATGGAGTGTGTTTAAACGTTGCTGCTGCATGAAACAGTGTCAGAAGAAAATGTAATTAGACTTGAACTGTAATTTTAATCAATGTGAGACTTGTTTGAGGTTTGTCAGGCATCTTCCTCAATTTAGGGAAATTGTTCCAGATAATTGGCACACTAACACAGAGCCCTTTTTTATGTTTAAGTTAAGCGAAAGTGAAGGTTGTTTACTGGTCGTATGAGCTGGAAACTGGGACTGATCCATAACTGTGACAGAATCGATTTATGTGTCTCCCCATGGACATGAAGTGGAGTCTTTGTGACTAATCTTAGACTATGAATGAAGGGACATTCTCACATGACTGAAAACATTTTAAAGTATTTAAACAAGTCAGTTGTTTACTGGCATTGTTCATACTCCTCTTCGGGGTATCAGGCCTATATTAAACACTGAGTTGATTTGTCTTAGATGGATATTTCCTGTTTCTTCTTGTTTCCTGCCATTTAAAGCCTGAAGCCGATCTTTCAGCTGATAATAACTCCTCAGCAGCTCACATTTAGTCTTTGGCTGTAGTGTCTGTGATGTAGGGTTGCGATATGCCCGCCTGAGGGAGTGACATCAAAGAGCTGAAGAGTCGGGAAGACATTAGCGAAGCATGGCTTCTGTCCGAATTTGGCTCGCTGCGAGCATTCGGCTTATTCGTCCATCAGCTGGGATTTGGTAATAACAGGGAATCATCCAATTGACATGACAGGATGGCTACATCAGTGGGAGGAAGTGACCAATAAAGGCCATTATGATAAGACCGAGGACTCTCCCTCAGGAGGTGCTCGTCAAAACTCGATTAGACTTATCAGTGGAGACTGAATCAACACTGTCTGCTGCACAGCCTCGGTCCCTTCACTGACTGTTGGAGAAAAGAGTCAAAGAGAAAACAAGTGGTGCAGGTCATTGTCAGATGAATGCAGCAACACTCACTTTACTGAGTAATGTTTGTCTTTGTGACGAAGGGAGAACAGCCCTGTTTGACTCAACATGAAGCTGAGCAGTCATGACAAATCATCTTGTAACTCAGTGACTGTAGCTGTGCAGCAGCTGTCACTCATCCTACAAACCCAACCTCCATCTTTACGTTGTGAGACCGAGGCGACTGATATGTGTGTGTGCCACGCTGCCATCGCGGCTCACATGGTGCTGTCAGGTGGAAATCGTGCTATAGATAGAGCAGGCGTAGGTAGAAGGAATCTAGAGCTCAGCTGTCAGAGAAAGTGCAAAGGTACATGTGTGTGTTTTCTTGTGTCTGTGTGTGCGTTGTTAGTTAAGTGAAGTCCACCATGTAGCAGTGTTACAGGTTCATTCAAAGGGCAAAGGAGGCCTTTAATGAAAGAAGTCATTTGAAAGTTTGAAAGCTCCAACTTGTTAAACTGGATCAAGTTTATGATTTAACCAAAACTACTTATAGTGCCCTTCAGATCCCATAAACTCAGGACCTTGGACTCTGTGTGTGTGTGTTTGTGTGTGTGTGTGTTACATCAGGGGTCAGAAGTGCAACTTAGGCCACATTTAAACAGAGCAGCCCTGCTAGAAACAGAAAAGTCTTTCCTTTGCATCTTTAAAAAAATCTACATTTACATGTACAAACGAAAGCGCCATATGCACGCTAGGCCAGGAGTCGACAGTGTAACTTTGTGATGACATACTGTCGGAGCGGCTTAAAAGTGTTTACTTCCTGTGGCTGCTGAGCCCTAAGCAGCCACAAATTAAAGAAGCCGTGGATTCACTTCTAAAATTGTGATATGAACACTTAAATTCACCTCAATAGACCGTCGTCATATTCGAGCTGCTTTGGGTGACCTGCGGAGTGTTTAATCAGAGTTTGGTAGTTGGGCCTGCAGAATGAGTTGACTTGCGCTAGCATTAGCATTAGCGTAGTCACCGCTCTCTCAGGCTTTACATTTTGCCAGTTTACAAAGCTGGAAAAAAGGTTGTGGTTTCAGAAGATTGCACCCTGGAACCCGGTTTCAAACGTTTGCAGTTTCAGGGGCACCAGCACGCCGTTTCCATGTGAAGGAAAAGCCAAACCACAACAAAAGTGTTTCGTGTGTTGTGAGAACTTGCGCCGGTGGAAACCCTGCAGCTCCAACTATCATCCAGCAGCAGGAGGGGCAGCAAGTAGAAGCTAAAAAACCGGATGGGGTATGTGGGGATGCAAAGGAGAAGACAAAAGGAGGAGGAAAGGACGGGGAAGGAGCGAATGGATTTTTAACCCTAGTAGCTGTATCTTCCTTTTGACTTTTTTTAAGCTCCTGAGGTTATCTGAGGCCAAACATGGCAGCTGAATTTCACATGACGGCAGAAAAGGGTTAGAAAACAACAGTAATTGCCTTTTCTTGAAAAGGTCAAGAGACATTGGACATCACAAAGAATAAGGAAGCACATTCCAGCGTGCTGGTGTTTCTTTTCTGTCTTTTCATGCACTGAACCTCCTCCACGCCGCCGTGTGAATGGACCAGATGCCTCTCTCTGTGTCGGCAGATGGAGGGATTGTTTCCCCAGTTTAATGAAGGGAGGCTGCTGGAGGCTTATCCCCGGTTACCTTGGTCATTGATATGCTCTTGAGGAGTCCACTGGCATTGTCTGGTGTCAATGGAAGGGACAGACCCAAAGGCTGGGTGGCGGGCGTCTTGACAGACTGCCTTTCAGTGAATGTGGACAATTGGAGTAACTGGAAAGTTTTAGGACCTCCATGCTGAGACAGGCAGGATAAACCAGGACGGGACGAGAGGCGAGACTGAGGGGAGAAGTGTGAGGCAAGAGGGGAGACAGACCTTTTTATTATTTCAGTTTTGCAAGCTGTAGGGAGGTTTTATTTAATCTGACTCCACATCATGTACCATAGTAATTGGTCGAGATGTTCCGATACCATTTTTCAAATTCCGGATACCGATTTCAATACCCAAATTTGGGTAGCAGCCGATACCGAGTGCTTATCCAATACCAGCCTAAAAAAACATGAGGTAAAATCATAATTTACTTAAATAAAAAGACTTAAATGCAACATTATAAAACAGTAGTGCAACAGCAGCTTAAAGACTAAACTGCACTAACTAAGCTAACTGGGAAGTTGTTGGGTACCATTTAGTGACTAATAAATCACATGGTATCGGATCTGTGCCAAACTGGGGTACTTGCCGAGACAGATACCAGCATTTTCTGATACTGGATCAACTCTAGTAATTGTCAGTGTCTCGCAGTAGAGCTGGTGCAAAACTAAATGTGTAAGTATTCTTTGTTTTCTCAACACTTTGTTCTGATTGAGATCCTCTGGGTGTTAATCTGTTGCCCATGCTGGTTTGGTCTGGTCACATGGTCACATGGTCCATGGTCTCAGAGTGAAGCCTTGGGGGTGTTTCACTTCGACACAGCGAGTCCAAAAGAACTCTGCAATTAAGAGGCTTTGATAACACAGTGAAACGCGTTGGTGAAGCAATGAGATGACTCTCAGGGTCCCTGATAAAAGGTAATCTGAACAGATAATATCTGCCTTTATGTCTTTATGAGAGCAGGAACCTTCATCTGAGTGTGGGAGAAGATGTAGACAGAAAGAAAAGTAAGGAAGATGGTTGAAGGCAGGGAGGAGGTTTGATGAAATACAAATATTTGTCTGACCGAACCCTTCAGGCTTTAAAAAATATTAGTACACTCCTTGTTTCTGCCTGTTGTGGTACAAAACTAGATAAATGCCGAAGAGGCATTGCATCATTACCGCACACGGAAATATTTTCCTCTCCTCCATTAAATTCATTTTGTTGGCAGAAAATCTGCGGTATGGCAGTAATCCACATCCGGCAGCTTATCAGCTGCTGCAGACACAAATAAATGAGGCAGTGAGTGGCTGATGGAGGACAGAACAGTGATCTGTTGGGTTATAAGTGGCTTTACTGAAAACAGTGGTTAGCAGAGATGCTAATTACAGGCTTTTAGAATCTGCACATTGTTGGAGGTCTTTGTGAAAAGCATCAGCGTCTCTCCTCATGCGCCATGTGCGTTTACTGTAGGTGAACTGTGTTGTTCAGCTCTCGAGCAGGGCTGGACCATATGCCAAAAATATCGTATCCCAGCTTCTTCTATGGTAGGATCAAAATCTCGATTTGTTTACAATTCTTTAGTTTTTCATATTGGTAAAGACTGTTTCAAAGCTTAACAGTTATGCTTACAAAAAAATTAGTCGGCTTGTATTTTGCTCCTGGTTCCTTAAAATGATTGTTTTGATTTATGAGTTATTAAATTAAAAAAATTGCATGTAGAGTAAAAGTGTTTTTAAACTAACTGCAGGCTTTGCAAAAGTAAACAAATTAAAATAAAAAAAATATTGAATTCTTCCGTTGAACTCCCCTGACGCTGTGTCGCGACAGCTAGTCAGCGTTGACATTCTCCCCCTTTCCCCCTGACGCTAACATTACTAGCTCATGCTAACGTCCCGACACAGCGTCACAGACCTCTGGATGATTTTATTAACCCAGACTCTGTGTTTAGTTTTCCAGCCTGTGCAGGATGCCCACAGCTGATATAGTGCAGCAAAAATGGTTATACCGGTCGTAATTAATGAGTCTCCCCTCCTCCGAACAGGCTGATAAAAGCGGGCTAACTCTGACTCGTTCATGATGTTTTCCTTTTGTTTTACAAGACTACGTCGTGAAAGGGAAGAAGGCGCCACATGTTTGCTGTGTTCAGTTTATCTGCGTGCATTAATGGGATGCAAGGAACCGAACGGAGCAGCAAACTGTGTGATTTGATCGAAAAATTAATCTGTTGTGTGTCTGAGCTCAGAACTGCAACAGATAGAATATGCACTGACGCACCACGCGAACGATCTCTATGTAACAGCGGATCATGGGCACATTTGAATCTTTCAGAGTCTGATATTGTCACATTGCCCACCGCTGATGTCGAGTTTACCTCTCGCTGCCTCCCTCTGGCCGCAGCGCTCGGACATGAAGCGTGTAGTCAGAGTTTGTGTTGCACAGCCCATTAAAGCTGTTTGGTGTCAACACGAGAGGTTTAATATGAGAGTGCGGCCACTTTTTCTCAGAGAGAAATGTGGCGGTGATGCTGCAGGACAACGATCTCATCCCACATTATCAAATTATAAAAAGATTAAAAGATTGCCGGCTTGTGTGTACATTTATTCTTCATGCTTCTGTGAGAATCAGGTGTATTTTTGCAGTTTATCCAGCCACATCAATACAAAACCCCCCCAGAGATTCATGTGTGTCAAATTTATTGACACTTCCATCTCTTTTTTTTAATGAGTCCACTAAAGTCCAACTTCAGCCAAGCCCAGCCAAGCCCAGCCAGCAGACAGCAATGACTGAATGGGAGGCCCCCGCTCAGTCATTGTCAAACCTCCATGTGAGAGCTGATTTCAGTGTTGACTCGGTTACATAACCGCTGTTGACGCTGTTCTCTCTCCTCACCGGTCTGTGCTGCTTCACATGAAGGTTGGTGTGTTTTTGTTTGGTTTGTCCGGCAGCAGCGACACATCCCCTCCGTCCTCTGGACGCTCTTCAGGCTGCTGTGACAAACAGCTTTTACCCAAGAGAAACTAAGACTTCCTGTTTCTACCTGTGCTCTGCTCAGCTCTGTGTGTGTGTGTGTGTGTGTGTGAACTGTTTTTTGACACACTGTGACTTGCCCTGAATCCCCTCCTGGCTTTGCTTCCAGGAAGAACAGAGTAAAGGTGGAATATCCCCACATCTGATAGTAAATTCAGTGGCTGGCTGCCGTCGTTACTGAAGCATAACAAAAATCCTCCAGCTTGTGATCTCTTTGTTCCTCCGCTGTCTCACTGAACAAACGAGGCCTGTTGGGACAGGTCTCACTCAGCATATGAGGAC